>JAYJLX010044234.1:0-13338 GCA_036873525.1 Chalinula nematifera
TGTAAAGACAAGATGGCGACTTACAGTTTGACTTCATCCTTTCGCTACGACGACTCCTTCGAAGATATGACTCCATTCAAACAATGAAAACTTTAAACAAGGTTAAAGGAACAAGTAGATATCAAAATTATCCTTCGTTTGAAGGAATAAGTCAGTGAAATCTTTGTGTAAAGTCCCATCGCACTTTACTGTGATCGCCATTTTTCAATTTGGTCGCTACGGTGACGTCCACGTGATCGTTCTGAATGAAATTAATTGAAGAATTTTGAAGTTAATTTTCTGTTACAAGTAACTTAGTAACTTTTTAACTTCAAATGTTGGCAACCAAAAGATCAATACCTGTCAAATGGTATGTAGATTATGTTGATTGTCTCAGTTGATTTTTAGAAAATTATCAGAAAGTGCTTTTTTCGTAGACTGGGTCACATATTAATTTATCATTTAATATTGATATTCAATGAATCTCATTATCTGGCTCTCTATTCCAAACCCGCTATGGCTGGTTGGAGTAGGTATCTATTTAAACGGAACACCAGTAAGGGGGGTGGGCTCTGGGCAGGAGGTGGACCAAATTTAATATTATTTATTATGGTGATCACGTGATTAATGAAGTAAAAACGCGCCAATTCATAGTCACCATTGTTGTCACCTTTTTTGAGAGGATTTGTTTCTTGTCAGTGTGGGGATCTAAATCAATGAAAATACAAAGAATTAGGCTGATCAGGTGTATGGAGTTCCTTGCCTTCGAAGGCCCTTAACACAAAGGGCACTGATTTCGCTTGGTTGGGAATAATAGATCCGCGAACCCAACCAGTTACAGTACAGCCAACCAATTGTGGCAGACAAGGAACAACGTTGGTGAGGGAGAGAGAGAGAGAGGACAAGCTACCAACCTTTCAGGATTTGATTTGGGGTCAACTATGCTCAGAACAACTGAGCATGCTCTAATATATCATCAATAAAACAAGAAATAGCAATTATATACAATTAATTATATTACATAGCACATCAATAAAGTATTAAGTAAAACAATAGATAAATTCCGGACAGTCAGTAATGGCTGTTGTGGAAATGAATGCTAGGCGCCTTTTCAAGGAGGTAGTCTCTGACGAAGAGATGGCTATTCACTCCAACAGGGGAATGACTGCCTCAGCACTAAGGCTGCTCTTCAGCAGTGCCCTGAATATAAGAAAAAGTACAACAATGCGGAAAACAAGAGCAAACAAAAACAAAAGAAAAATTTAATCTAGCTGTCATGATCAGTAATACATAGATTTTTAAAAGAAATTAAGCTATCACTAGAAAGTAAATCTAGGGGTAAAGAATTCCAAATAAAACCAGCAGAAAAATGAAAGGATTGTTTACCAAAATCAGTTCGAACATGTGGGATGTGAATTTTATATGGGTTTCTTAATGATCTTCCTGAAACCTCTGAGGACAGAGCCAACATGGGAAAAAAAAGTGAACTCAGATGGTGTATAATTTTATAGACAGCAGTCGCAACATGAAATCTATGCCGCACGATTGGTGAAAACCAGTTGGATCTCTGTAGGCCAAGTATGCGCATTATTCGCTGATATAATCTATCTAATTTCTTAATGAGATAATCATAGCTAGGCCACCAAACAATATCACAATAATCAAAAATTGGAGATATAAAAGTACCATACAGCTGAGCAATCAGTTTGTTATCCAAACATCCAAGCCTCTTTATTGCCAGTACTTTACCCAACACCCGTTCGTGACAAAGTCCACATGATCACACCATGACAGCCTACTATCGATCCACACCCCAAGATCGATTTAGCCTGACCAATACTACTCCCATTTAAAGTTAAATTCAACTTTGAGTTGCCAACCTTTTGGTAAGGTCCCAAAATCATATGTACCGATTTCGATGAATTCAGACTAAGTCTATTCGAGGACAACCATTCACCAATATTTGTAAGATCATGCTGAAGGACTTCAGAAAGGGTATCAAGACTACTGGCAGAGGCATGTAGCTCTGTGTCATCAGCATAAATGTTCATACTGCATACCATAGGAACTGTAGGCAAATCATTAATAAATGGCAAGATGATTATCAGGGAGACACACATCGCTTCAACATGACTATGGCCGCCGATCTGACACCAGCGTCGTCAGCAGATTACTCTTTTGTGACCTGTAGAACAAAAAGCTTTCACTCTCCGGCTTTGCAAACTCAGATGAAACACTGGCAACCACAGAATTATCGCTTGGGAAGTGCTGTTTCGTCTGAGAACTTGAAGAGGGCTAACAATGGCTTGGCCTACTCGTCTTTGACTGCCTCTAGAACTGAAACAAGACTTCTTGGAACGATATATAAAGACAAAGTAATGTTAATTTTAAACTGTGTATGGTTATTTGACATTGAGTGATGGTTTATATGACTACAAGACTATAATATAAAAAACGTGTAGCCATGACACTAGTTATTAAAAGTGCCCAGGTCAAGCCATTTTATACTCAGCCTTCACGTTTAAAGAAGATTATGACATACATGTACATGTACATGGGCATGCAAGTATAGGAATTTGAACTTTATTTTCAGGTGAAGGTCTTGTAATTTTTATTGTTGTGTTGTTTTATTAAATTCCAAAAAAATAAAGGTAGGTAGTGTCAACAAAATAAATTAATAAAACGCAATTAAGCATTAAGCCTTGGCTATACTAATTATCATTATACATGTGTAATATGTATACCAGTCAATGAATAAACATTCAAGATCTTCCCCAAAGGAGGTTGGTCACGCGTCATAATGATGCTTTCTGATCTCCAACCTACGTGCTCGCATCCATCCTACGAGGAAAAGCACAAGGAAACTGCTTTTTCAGTGTGCGCTACCTCACACAATTGTAAACACAGGATTTTACAACATATAGGTAGTGGTAGTAGCTATGCCTAAGTATGCTGGCCAAGTTTTAGACGGCTACTATGCAAAATGGGCTCTACAGTGGCTGAAGAAATCTGCACTGGTTGTAGACCTAGATGCACTCTTAAGCACTTTACTCGGTAACCGTGCATGCAAATACAATGAAATTTTTTTCATAAGTTCTTTTTGATTATGCTGTAAAACACTGCAAAAGCAAGAGAATAGTGGTTGATGTAATATTTTGCTTGAGAGCTCCGCTGTAAGTGATAACCCTAATAAAACGATTGCGTATGCTTCTTCAGCAACATAAAATTCTTACCCTAGTTCTATATTAGCATTCTCAACTAGTCAAATTCGAAAAAAAATGAAGTATGGCTGATTTTCAAGAAATACCAGTAGCGGCCCAGGATCTCTACCATCTTGGACATCGTATCTGGTCACATGATTGATGACGCATGACCAACCTTCTCTGGATCTTCCCATTCTATGCTATCATACATGTATATACAAACACTATGCTATTGCTAGCCTTGATGTGTGTAATGCAACCCGCCTTAAAGTAGTATGCATATATTATTGTTTGTTGTTCTTTCTGTGCATTATAAATTGAGTGTACATAACAACCATCATGTTCTATAGATTTAAATATAGAGTAAGGAAGATGTAACAGGTTAATAATTATACATTTCTATGGTGGGATTACCCAGCCCACCAGGCAGCCTTTGAGACTTTGTGGCACCTATATGGTCAGTCCACTGTTGTCATTGTGGATAGATGTGGTCAGGCTTAAATACATGTATCTCCAATGTGGGGTGAAACCCTTAGCAAAAGCTCACACATATACCTATAATATGTAATGTTCATAATCTTGCCATTCCTATACAGTGGATGGTCATATTATACATGGATATACCCACATGTTCTATTGCCAGTCTGGGGTATACATGTATGCATGTACATGTAATGCATTGTCTGGATAGTAGCTGTCGTCACAAGTGAGTGTACAATGATAAGCTTTTTACATTAGGTCAATGTTTTTAGCCTGGGAAGAGGTTAGCCTGTGGTTAGTTTCATGTACTGTAACTCTGGATACCAGGGTACATGTAATTTATTATGTAATTGTAATCGCACTTTTAAAGTTATCCAAAGTCTTCTACAAGCCATAACTTTGTGTACAATACATACATGTGTGTATAAATTAACATTGTGACAAATTATGGTATATATGCTTGTGAAAGCCCCTAAACTACTAAATTAAGCATCCCTAAAAACTTGAACAGTGGTTAATTTAACAGAATTATAGTCCAGCTGATATACTTGTAAGTGTCTAAAACATTATGGTTTATAGTAAGGCGGGACTCTTCTGGCCTAAAAATTGCTAACTGTGCGTTTTATTTGCATGAAAAAATACTCACACAATAATAATGCTTTTAACCGGCTTGAAAAACATTCCGTGTTGGTTCTTTTTGTTACCTTTTTGATTTGTGAAAACCACTTGAAATCATTGTCACAAGAACTCACGGATATTCTGGCCTATCCTGGGGCCATTGATGACTAGGAAAAAAAAAAAAAACAGAAAGTATTGCATCAGGTCAAAAAAGTAAAATTTAAAATAAATACTGGTTCAGATACCAAATGACATTTCTAGTTCCTGTTTGTGGGACCTGGAGAAAAGGCGTTAACAGAAACTTTGGAGCCAGTTCTTTTCGCTAGCATTTGTCCAGTTCATGTAAGATTTTGGTCCGCGAGTTATGGCAATCTAAACACAGTTAGTTAAGCGGGGCTATTCTGGTCTACTGGTTAATTTTTGCACGTAATTCTCATATGCCAGAGTAGCCCCGCTTTACTATACTAGGCAGTATCTCAAGTGACTCGTATACTATATACTGGTAGTTAATTACATCAATTTGCTATTGATAAAATGTCTTTGTAATGTTTGTTTATTGCTGTAAGTACATGTATGAATTGCTGAGTCAGCATCAGTGATTATGGAGTAAAATTGTTCTATTGAGTGGGTGGTAAATAATTAAAAACTGGTAATTGACCTTCTGAGGGGAAGAAACAACATGTTTGTCTAGCTGGCTTAAAACAGCCTTTTGTGGTTTTGTCTCAGTTTTAGGCCTGAGGATTTTGTTGTTGAATCAGCCCATTTAGGGCCCCATTTTGCTTTGTTGCAACACCAATTATGCTCGTCCATCCTTTATATTTTCAATTCTCAGTCAACCATTAAAGCTAAAACTAGGGTTAACATGATTATAAAATAAACTATAGCCGTTTGGCATTTCTTCATCTCACGTTTCCTATATCTATATTAGATTAACATGATGAAAAACTCAAATGTATCAGTTTTTATTGTCAAAGTGGTAAAAATACACCAATTCTGCTGGGATTATGCTCAATGCTTTTGCCCTCCTATTATGCTCATATTATCCTGGACATAAAATCTTCCTATATTAATATACTTGTACATGTAGATATATACCTGTTTATTTAATCTTTTTTTTCCTCTTATTCGTTCTTCTGGTTAACTTTTTAAAAGGTGCCAGAACCTGTCTTATAAAGGAAAAGTGGATTTATAATGGCTCATTATGGGCCTCTCACATACATGTACCTACCCTCTCACCCTTTGAGGACAACATGGAGTAACTGACACTCAATTATTAGTAATGATTGTGGCCGGCTGTGTATGTTTTTTATGCTTAATTAATTATTGTTATAATTGAATTATTGTTATTATTATATTATTATTATTATTATTATTATTATTATACGACAAAAAATAAATACAACACAATGGCAGACTATAAAATTAATGATTAAATAGTGCCGGGAATAAATGAATAAAAAACTCATTATTATATTATTATTATTATTATTATTATTATTATTATTATTATTATTATTATTATAATACAGAAACAAGTGATAAATGGAGTGATAAATAAGCTGAGTATATGATTATAAGAACAGATGCTGAAAGTGATGCATGTGATTGTTAAAAAAGTGGATGCGAGTACAAACAAAATGATTAGTGAATTTATTTATTATTATTATTGCATAATGTGACAACAGTGAAACTAAAAACAATAGAAGAAAGGAAAAGAACAAAAGAAAGATAGAATATATAGTCATACTACCCCATCAATAGCAGGGGGCCAAGTCGGCTGGCAAGTACCCAACATAGCTGCATTACCCCTCCACAGGGAAACAGAACAGCCACTGGAACAGGTGGCGGATACATAGGGAAGGGTCCTGACCCAGCCTTTGACCCTGAAGACGGCCAACCCTGGCAATAAGGTTACATGCCGACACACTCCACCCCCCGAGGGCCTCTACAGATAGGGAATGGAAGGAGATGCCAGCTCAAGCACACGAAGCTGAGTGACGAGCCTGTTTCCGGGTATCAGCAACCCCCGAAGCAGCACCTTGGGTAACTGCAGCAATCGACACGGTTTGGTCTTGCAGAAGAGAGATCACTGTGATGTCAAGAGCAGCTGGTTTCCCGCCATCCCACTGAGGGAGAAGAATATCGGCAGGGCGACTGCTAGAGTCAGGTATCAGCGAAGGAGCCTCCTTGCTAGGGGATAGGGCAGCTGACTGGGCTGCTGAGTAGAGGACATCTCTCAAGGCATCATGTCGGCGTATCAGGTCCTTGTTCCAGAGCACCCGATCTGGTGGTCCCCATGAGGGTTACATGGCTTGGCACAGACAGAGCAGGGAAGAGATGAACCCGAGATGCTAATGCCAAGCCAGTATTGTGAGCACAGCTGAAACTCCTGATCCAGGAAATGTAGGCCCAGCTGCCTAGATGGGACCACTGCAAGCCAATCACCTGCGTGTGGGAGTGAGGATGAGAGAGCCAGAGCTTTGAAGCGGGTGCTGGGGGACTGATCAAGGAGTTGGGAATAAAGAGTTTCATCGATACACCGCGAGAGAGTGTGCTGGGTGCAAGGGACATTGATGTTGTCATGGGTCTTCCATTCAGGCTTTGCTGCGTGGTTGGCTAGCAAGTGCCTAGATGAATCGAGGGGGAGGTGAAGGTCTGGAGCAAAACCCAGCAAATCAGAGACAAGTGGTACAGAGTTGTAAAGTGAGGCGTAGGAAGCTGCTGTAGAATGGGAACTAGCTCTCCTCAGACCCAAACCCCCCATAGATTGGAAGGGAAGATTTGAGAAGAGACCATTCTGAGATGACAGAAAGAATGATGTCAGCCAAAGATGAGGCCAAGGCAGAATCAAAATCAGAGTATTGAGTGTGCAGGGCATCCGGGTCACATGTACGGAGAGTGTAAGCAAGTTTGGGGAGTGAAAGGCATGAGTGCAGAAGATTCATCTCCACTTGAAGTCATGAAGTGACGGGAGTAGAGCCAAGGAGAGCTTAATCTTCGAGATCCTCCTTGCAACGGATGACTGACAAAACGAAGGTGACTCAATAGGAGCTCCTAATTGCTCAAACCCCTCCGAAGCCACAGGAACATCTGGGTTATCGGAATGGTTGGCACCAGGTGGCAGAAAAACAAGGGATTTGGATCTATTCAGGGACAAGCCCTTCGGAGGGCCTTGAGACTTAATGATGTTAAGGGCGAGCTGTAGATCACTACCTGCACCAATGATGATGCCATCATCCAGATACCAACCATTTAGTAAACCAGGAACTTCACGCTGAATAGAATCAATAATTGGTTGTAGGGTTAGGGCAAAACCAAGGGGGCCTAGGGGATCTCGCTGTTGGACACCACAGCAGCTGTGGAGAATATGGTCACCGAAAAGAAGTGAAGGGGCGTCCCCATAACAGCACTCAAATCAAGCAGACAACGATGGGATACAAGAACGGACTTCCTGGAGCATGGAAGAGCGGCAGATGGAATTGAAGGCATTTGAAAAATCGATCTGGAGAGCAATCTTGTCTGAGGAAGGAGAAATGTGGTGAAATTGTAGGAAATTGGTTACTTGGATGATGGCTTCGGCACCTCCTGATTGGCCCACCCCCAATTGGTGAGGGGCCAGTATGGAGACTATTTCAGAACAGAGGGAAGAGGCCAAGCACTTCGAAGCGATGTAAAGTTTCACATACTGCAATTGGACGGATACCACCTGATTTTTTCTTTGAGGCTAAGAGGGTAGCTTCACAGAAATGAGGTACCACCCCAGGAGGGATCTTCCCCAAGGCAGACATGGAGGTAAATGTATGAAGAGCGGAAAGAAAATCCTGGCCACGTGAGATAGAGGGACACTGAAGAGCTTCCTTTATATAATCAGGCCTAAGACCCGAGGGGCCAGGGGTGGAACCTGGAGGGGCCAGGGGTGGAACCTGGAGGGAATGATACTTATTATTATTATTATTATTATTATTATTATTATTATTATTAATGAAAAAACCAAAATAACTGAACTAGATACAACCTCTTTATATAATTATTATTATTATTATTATTATTATTATTAGTATTATAAATGGAGTGAAAAACAGAATGATAAATCATTATAAAAGCAAGAAAGCAAAACCAAACAACAACCATAATGTATTATTTCAAGAAGACAAAAATAGGGTTAAAAATAAAATAAAAGAAAAATATAACAATTAAAATAATTATGAATAATTAGCAATCAATGGGAGATAATATTAATGAAAGGACTGAACAATCCCCCATCCATCTTCAATACTTAAGTCACGCCATTTCGAACGTGATCCTCTCAGACAGAGGCTGGTTGCACGAATGAGAGCAAAACTCAGTTTTGTACGAACCCAGTTTAAGGTTAGGTTGTACGATTAAACCCATTTCGTGGAAAGTGTGTCAGATAACCGTTTAAGGAACAATGCAGATTCACAGCCAACCAAACCATCGACGGTCATACACAGGGGAGTAAAGGAGGAGTGATACAATTCGCAGGTAGGACCGTACTTAGATTTCTTCATCCCTCTCAGCATCTCGAAGGACCTGGTCAGGCGTCTTGGTGAGGTATGAGGGAGCGTTGGAATCCAATACTCGGATGTCAAAGAGTGCCATGGATTGCGGATGCCATGCACCTCTAATACCGATATCGGCCCTGAGGTTAGTATCGGTCTGGCCACTCTCAATCAACGGTTCTTTCACAATTTGACACCAAACAAGAGATGCTACATCGCAAAAGAGATCTCGGATCTCGTTGTGCCGTTGGACTACTAAGCCACCCTTACGACAGTCAAGGGCGTGCGATGTTGTGAAGATATCTCCACAACCATCACACAGTGGGGGTAGCTCCAGTAGTGGCTTCTTGTAACGTAAGCAAAGGGCATCTCTGAACTCCTGGGGTGACAGATCGAAATGATCACTTTGAATGACAAATTATTATTATTATATTATTATTATTATTATGATTATTATTATTACTATTATTATTATTATTATTCGACAAGAAATAAATACAACATGATGAAATGAATGATTAATTAGTGCCGGGAATAAGTGAATAAAAAAACTCATTAATAAAATAATGGATAAAATCAATAATAAGTGGACAAAATCAATGATAAGTGATATTATTATTGTTATATAATTATTAGTATTATTATTGTGTGTGCATTTGGTATGTGTTGAAACTTCACTTACACTCTATTGGTAGTACAGATGCTGCTGTTAAGTGTGCTGGTGAGTGAATGTGTTTGTAGTCATGATGGACATAGGTCTTGCTTGATCTAAAAAAAGCTGTGTTTATAAGTTGGATTAATTTTCTGCTACTTACATGCAATGGTTCAGCACTTTAGTGCTTTCTTTTATTTCATTATAATTGTATCAACAGTGAATATCATTGTGACATTATCAACACTATAATTTTAACTAATAAAATCACAATAAATAATTAACAATATCAATTGAGTCATTTGGACAATAATATAAAAATAACGATTATATGATAATAGTGAGGGATAAGGTGTAGATTTGTCTTGACCGACGTAGATTAGTTCTGATTGACTGTATCGGTACTATCGGTCACAATTGGTGATGGCATAGTACGTCCTTGTTGGTTCTCTTGTACGATGATATCTCGAGTACTTGTACTGGACGGTTGAAAACTGTTTCTACCTCAATATCAGCCATTTTGGCTTCTAAACGGATAATCCTGCGTTCTAAGCTATCCAACAATGAAATCATTTCATCACGAAAAGTCCCTAGACTGTAAACTGGAAATTCAAAAGAGAATGGTAGCATAGAGTAATCTTTGAAGCACAATGCAAAAAAATAACAGCATAGTGCGTGCTTGTAAATAAGATCAGTATTTATCGTTCACTTAACTGACACAAACACACACACCATAGACGGCTACAGGATTCCAAATTTACCTGGGCTCATTGTATATTCATAATGGGCGTGGTCAATTTTAATTATTTCACTTTTCTTTATTCAGTTGTGCTTGACAGCATTTTTATACTGAAGCCTGCATAATGATTCCATAGTATCTATACTACCAAAGTACTTGAGTTGTGGTTTTCAGGCTTAATTAAAGCACTTTGTGGTTTTTTTGGGCACAGCCCGGGCTGGCCCAGGCCTGCAGCCGCCTATGACACACTCTCTTTCACTCATGGATTAGAGCAATGTCGCTCTCCATGTTAGATCTAGTACTTCTACCCGCGCCATTATTGGTGTTCGTAGATAATCCAGTTGAAGACATTGAATTACCATTCAATAGTGTTATTGTTGGGATTATCGGTGTCTGAAATAGTTATCGCACTGAGTCTGAATCTAACACGCTATTACAAAAAAAAAAATGCAATCATTATTATTATATCTATACTCTATTATATTTCTATCAAGTATTTTGTACTGTATAGATCGTATATCCATTACATTACGATGTACTTAGCTGTAATTTTTATCCTAATAGTGGTGTGTATAGGGGCTGTAACTAAAGCACGAATAGCACTGATCAAAAGAGGGCAAGTGTTATCGCGTATTATTTGTAAATTATTATATTATTATTACTGTTTGTAGGAGAAGCTCCTTTTAATGCCTATTGTCCATGATGAAGCCACGAATGTGTACACAGTGTGGATGTGTCGACTTAATGAAATGACCTTTATCATAATTTTTTTTTATATTATTCAGTTATACATGTTTTTCAATTTTTTTTTTCCTCCTCTACTATAGGGTCCCCCTCGTGGGTCCACCTCACCGTGGTGGGGGGGGTGATGGCACGCAGTAGTCAACAGACCCGAAGATAAAGCTCATCTGGCACTCAGACAAGCAGGTAGATGTTCATTGTACAAACAGTAATGTGTAATGTTATCATACGATGATTTCCAGTATTATTGTTAGTAGTTCTTATTGGTGTACTAACTGTAGTCTCTAATAGATTGTAAAGTACCATCACACCACCCTTATTGGATACAACTCCCTGCGACGTTTTATGAGAAAATGCATCAAGTATTAGAGATTTTGTCCAGAAGTCTAGTAGTTCAAGTGGTATAAATACTGGTGGTGGTTTATTTCAACATCCTCCTTAAGTGGTAATCGATCTAGTAATGTTTCAAGTAGTTCTCGCTCAGATACTGAAGGTTAGTGAGTACATTACTTTAATACAGCTGATTATAGTGCAGTACTTGAGAGGGACTGTAATTTAGATACCTTAATTACGGTGATTGGAAAGAATGGGTGTGTTGTTGGAAAAATGCATACATTTCTGACATTTAATTGCTTGTGGAAATGACTGATACTCTTGCTGATACTAGGTATGATATGAACGCTTTAGGACATTGGTAGGGAACAAATGTAATATATGCAATGCAATAGTATATACTGTGATAAAGCTTAAATATACTTACATGTATTTATGCACAATAGATTAACACACCGGCAACCTAAGTGTTGGTGAGACACACCCACTGTTTTCCAATCCCTGTACGGTAATGTATCTATGAAATTGATCACTGTTAAAGTATGAGCATGTGCTTTATTTAGAACTTCTTAAACGAGCTGAGGAGCTGCGAAGAAGCGGCATAGGAAAGACTCATCAATCAAGGAAAAGAAAAAGAAACACAGTGTTGGTATGTTTCACTAGTGCAGTTTTAAATTAATTGTACACAGCCAAATGTATACGTCTCCGTTTCGCGGCTCCTGCAAAATCATTTGCTTTTCAGTGAAGTTGTACAGAGCTGGTGATATGACGAGCATTGAATAATATGTTTCGTGAAATGTATTACATGATGAAAACGTAGGTAGAAGGCACATTTGGAAAAAGGATAGAGTAACATTACTGTATTGGGACTAAGTTCTAATCCACATGACATCAGCCGTGAAGCCCGGATCATCCAAAATGGAGAAAGAACTGAAAGGTCGTCAGCTCACTTTAATTAACACATAGGCTGGTTTTACTGATTTTTTTACTGTTCATCTATACAGAGATAAAGACAGAAATAACAAAAATTGTTGAAAGCAGCAACAAACTGTTAAAACGGATTGAAAAGTGAGTCTGGCCATGCATCTAGCTCACAGCCATGCATGTACACTCAGTAGTCAGTGCTGAGTCTTCCATAATAGGTTCATTAATATATGACTGGTAAAGCTTCCATAGCATGTGATCAACTCAGTGAATCATAGCCACATGCACTGATATGATGGCACCTCTGAGGGGCGGGGCCACGCTTTATGAGACTATATATACACATTATTATACAGTTACGTTTCACTTTCCTTTCTTTATAATGTAATAGTCTTGAAGCTCAAATAAAGAAAATTACCAATTTATTAACTGACGGATACAGGTAGGTGCATAAGCACGATATGACGGTATCAATCGTAGGCATGTATAATAATCATTACACTGAGGTGCCGCTATATAGGCACCTCTTTGCTATCTCAGATAGCAAAGAGGTGCATGTGGCGAGACTATATATCAGGTACATGCATGCATGATACATGCATCAGTATATACTTTAATTTTTTTTCTCACTATACTAATTACTGATAGTGACGGCAATGAAACTGGTGATATGACCGAGGGCGATGGTAGTTCTGTGGCTGAAGCGGATCCACATCGTGAACCTATGGCTAAAAGGTAAGTTGTATTGCGGAGTGATCCTTGCATGCATGTGACATGTATAGTCTCTCAGTGCACCGCGGCCCTGACTTTACTCACGGGAGCCTATTATACAATAACCTATATATACACTTATGTGTGATGGCCCTGTATAGCTGGAGGAAGGGAACTTGATATATACTATAATTATAATTATGTATATATGCTATTTAGTGATGAGTACGTTATATATTAACTTTTCAAGCATGATCATAACTTGATTTATATTATATAATTTTAGAAAGAAAACAGGTACTTCAGAAATTGCACCATACCATGTTGAAAAGGTACAATTACATGCAGCAGCTATATGGATCGGGTGATTATAAAAAGAGGAATAGGAAATAGGAAATAAGAAACGGAGAAATAGGAAAAGGAATAAAACGGCAGGTT
>JAYJLX010044245.1:0-72588 GCA_036873525.1 Chalinula nematifera
AAAACAACTCGTAAGAAAACAACTCGCAAATCCTCCAAGAAAAAAGATTAAGTTTGTTTCATTAACCTCCTTGCCCTCGAGCATTAGTTGCTCGGGGGTTTCCTTTTATTTTGACTATTTAGTAAGACGGAGGATTTACTATGGCTTTCCCACCCTTAACACCGACATCAACGACATCTGCGATCATCTTGCCTGAGGATGGTGTTGAAGCAGACGTTGCTGCATCCCTTGCAATCGGCTTTTATTCAACTGACGCGTTCTTATCTGGTGCTGCTTCTCAGGTTGCTTACACTCACAAGCGACTCGGAGGAGACGTCTTAGACATTGAATTAACCGCTAAGAACGTCTATAATCACTACGAGGAGGCATGTTTAGAGTACTCTTACATCGTTAACCTCCATCAAGCTAGAAACGCCTTAGGTAGCGCTCTAGGCTCTCCAACGGGGTCTTTTGACGAGAAAGGAGCTCTTGATGATCCTTCTTTGAATGTTGCCCTCAAGTATCCAAAGTTCCAATTTGATTATGCGTTCAAGATTGCAGACAAGTTCTCGACAGAATCAGTTGTCGGAGGAACCACTCCGATCTATTCTGCATCGTTTGACATCGAGCCATTACAGCAAGACTATGATCTCCAAGCGAGAGTTGAAGAGATCGCAGCAGGACCAAACCCGCCAGAGTGGGCAAGTGCCCTTGGAGACGGAGACAAGAAATACAGAATTAAGATTCGTCAAATGTACTATGTGACTCCTCGACAAATGTGGAGATTCTATGGTTACTACGGCGGACTCAATGTTGTTGGAGACTTTCACAACTATGGACAGTACGCTGACGACTCAACATTCAATGTTATTCCTCCTTGGCAAAACAAGCTTCAAGCAATTTCTTATGAAGATCATCTTTACACAAGAACTTCTCACTACTCATATGAGATAAACGACAACAAATTGAGAATCTATCCAATCCCTGACGCTGTAACTGAAGAAAAGTTCTGGTTTAGATTTACAGTGGAGACTGGTAACACAGCATTCGCTACTGGGTCGTATGATTCTGGTGTTGATGGAGTCAATAACATGAATACGATGCCGATGGAGAATATTCCATTCAACAAAATCAACTCAATCGGTCAACAGTGGATTCGACGATTTGCTTTAGCGCTCTCAAAAGAGACTCTAGGTCAAGTTAGAGGAAAGTTTGGAGGACAAGTTCCAATTCCTGGAGACAATGTAACACTGAACGCCTCAGACCTTCTCGGACAAGCATCTGCTGAACAGGCAGCACTACGAGAAGAGCTTAACAAGCAACTTGATGAGATGCTCTATGCTAAACTTGCCGAGACAGATAAGGGAATGGTTGAAAACATGGATGCAATCGTTCAAAAAGTTCCGTTAAAAATCTTCGTGGGGTAAATAAATGAGTAAATGGGAAAGACCAACGCAACCTCCCTCTCCATTGTTTCTCGGAGAGAAGGAAAAGAATCTTGTAAAGCAAGTAAACGACGAAATTATCGAAAGAGTTGTTGGTCAACAGCTTCTATATTTTCCAATTGATCTTGAAACCACACCATACCACTCACTTTACGGAGAGGCAATCGAAAAAAACTTCTTGCACCCTGTGAGAGTATTCGCACTAGTTACATACAACGGTGTCGAAACCGCAGATTTGGAAAATATGGCGATTGATAAAGCCACAAAGATAACAGTTAACTTCCACAAGAGAAGATTGACCGAAGATCAAAACTTATTTGTTCGAGAAGGAGACTTTGTTAGATTTGGAGCGATTTATTATGAGATCGTCAAGCTAAATGAGCCAAAGCTGTTGTTTGGACAACCAGAAACCCGCTTTGAAATATCAGCGGAGTGCATAAGAGCAAGGGACGGACTATTCAATGCAGAATAATGAAATGCCGAAAGTAGCATCAACTCTAGAGAACATAGATATGGCTATGTACAGATTTGTTGATGAAGAAATTGACGTTCACACAACAACAAACAAAGGTCGAGAGAAAGTAAAGGTACTTTGGCTTGGAACAGAGCGTGCATTTCAAATTAAAAACAACAAAGAGCTAAGAGACGGCGTCGGAAAGCTTAGGCTTCCTCTGTTGACGGTCTCGAGAACATCAGTTTCCAGAGACGACGACTTCAAAGGATCGTTTCAATTGACGGACAGCTATGAGGTAATTAATGGTAACGACTACATCCCAGTAAGGACAGTTATCAACCAAGAAAAGACTCAAAACTTTCAAAACAGCGATTTACACACTCAAACGGAAGGTCAAAATCTCGGAAAACCAAGCTCGAAGAAAGTTGTATACGAAACTCACTACATCCCAAAGCCTGTTTATATCACTTGTATGTTCGAGATCAATATCAGAACAGAATATCAACAGCAGATGAACGAGATAGTATCAAGCTTCATACCAGAAAATAAAAATTACGTTATCATAGCGAACGAAGGATATCAGTACGAAGCCTTCATCCAAAATGATTACAATATAAACAACTCAACAAACCTTGGACAAGAAGAAAGAATGTTCACCTCCAAGGTGCAAATAAAAGTGCTAGGATACATCACAGGACCTCAAAATGGCGACCAATCTTTCATTGTCAAGAAGGAATCTGTTGTCGAAGTCAAAGTATCCAGAGAGAAGGTCATAATTGGTGACTCTAAGCCGTGGGATAAGAGCGGTGAGAAATTTAGAGATTTATGACTTTGGCCTTTTATTTGACTATTTACTAGGAAAATGAAATTTTAATAGGAGAAAATTAATGCCTACCAAGTTTGACTTTGTGTCTCCCGGAATTGAACTGAGAGAGATCGACCAATCACAAGTAGCCCCCGTACCTGAAGCAGAAGGATTACTTCTCATCGGTAGATCTAGAAAAGGGCCCGCAATGAAACCTGTAAAGGTTAATAGTTTGGAAAACTTCATCGATGTATTTGGTGCTCCAATGGACGGCGTTAAGCGTGGAGACCCTTGGCGACAAGGCAACACTGGTGCCGCTTCTTATGCAGGATATGCAGCACAAGCTTATTTGGCTTCTGGTGTTGGACCTGTAAAGTTCATCCGCTTGGGAGGTCTTGCTAATCCTGATGATGCAACTTTGGGAAAAGCTGGTTGGAAAGTTGACCACAACTTAGACAGCACTCAAGCAGATTGCTCTGGTGCTATTGGATTATTTGTTGCTCCAAATGACGATGCAGAAGTCACTGGTACTCTTGCTGCTATCTTCTACACGAAAGAAACTTCACTCGAATTGAGTGGGACAACTCAGAGAAGCGTCAACACGCAAGGTTCTGAGGTTTTGATTAAATCTCAAGGAACTAGCGGACAATTCCAAGCACAATTGAGCGCTTCATCAGATCAAACAATCACATTTGACTTCAATAAGAACAGTGTTAATTTTATCCGTAACGTATTCAATACCGATCCAACCTTATATGACGCAACTGGTCCTTCTTACTTCTTGGGTGAAACTTTTGAATCTCAAGTTTTAGCATTGAGCGGATCTGATAGCACTGATGGATTGGTTGCTTTCTTTGCCGGTTTAAAGAACGGCGACTCTACAGATGGCGAATGGACCAACTTTGAGAGCGAACTTACTGCTGCTAAGTCTGGTTGGTTTGTAGGTCCTCAACCAAGTCAGAAAAGACTCTTCCGTCTTATTGCCTTGGATGATGGAGAAGAATTCCAAAAAGAATATTACATTGTTGTTAAGGATCTTAGTGCAGCGAGTGCTTCTAAGCAAGACGCAACATTCTCAATCGAAGTTCGTCGCTATGGACAGGCAGGTTATGTCGAGAAATTCGCAAACCTAACCTTGAACTCTGATTCTCCAAACTACATCTCAAAGAAGATCGGAGACGTTCATCAATATTGGGAAGAAGGAACTGGTGGACTATCTGGGAAGATTATCACTGAGGGTGTATACCCTAATGTTTCAGATTTGATTCGTGTTGAAATCAACCCTGGTGTTAAGAAGTCGGACCTTCCATTTGGATTCACAGGTCCTTTGACTCCTGACCCAGTTGCTATCTCTGGCTCTATGCCTGATACTGATGTAGATTGGGTTGCTGGGAAAAACTCTATTCCTGATGGTCAATCTGTCGAATTCATCTCTGGATCTTCTGCTAACTTCACAGGATCGTTTGAATTCCCGACTCACTTGTTGACGACTGAGGGTACTTATCTTGGTTCTCGCAACTATCCTGCTACACGAGAGTTCGGTCTTCGCTTCAAAGAAACCAATGGTCGCGACATGACTATCGGTGACGTTGGTATCAAGCGTGGAAACTTTGAAAAACATTCAGATGCTTCTACAGCATTAACCGAATACTCTTACGTATTCTCTCTTGATGATATTAAAGCATCTGACTCTACTGAGTCTGCATTCTATTACGAAGCTGGTTCTTACGCTGCTAGCACATCACTATCTGAAAAGTCAGGTTCTGCTTACGTCATCAATACAAAGAACATCAAGCAGTTTGCTGCTCCATTCTTTGGAGGTTTCGACGGAAATAACATTCTTGTTGATAACCCATTCAACGAAGGCCTTCTTGGAACTTCAACTTCATATGCGAAGCACTCATTGGACCAAGCATTGGAGATGGTATCAGATCGTGACCTTATTCGCTACGACTTGATCGCAATGCCTGGTATCACAAATAATACATTCAATGGAAACTTGTTGAGACAAACCGAAGAGCGCGGTGATGCATTCGCAATCATTGACCTCGGTGGTATCTACCAATCAGAAGAAGATACTGGTAACAACGAAGAATCTCAAAGTATCACAGATGTTATTAGTACAATCAACACAAACGGCTTCAATACTTCTTATGGTGCCGCTTACTACCCTAACATTCGCATGAAGGATACTTTGAGCGGAAACGATTCTGTGTTGTTCGCACCTCCTTCTGTTGCTGCTATTGGAGCAATCGCTAAATCAGAAGCTGACTCTCAACCATGGTTCGCCCCTGCTGGATTTAACCGTGGAGGCCTTAATCCTCTCGGAGGTTCTCGAGGACCTGTTGTCGTAGGAACAGTAGAACACCTCACCAAAGCTGACCGCGATAAGCTTTACGAAGTTAACATCAACCCAATCGCTCGCTTCCCTGCTACAGGTGATACCGTAGTGTTTGGACAAAAGACTCTTCAACAAGAAGCATCTGCTCTTGACCGAATCAACGTTCGTCGCTTGATGAACTACCTCAAGAGAGAAATCGGAGATATCGCTGATACAATCTTGTTTGATCAAAATGTTAATGCGACTTGGAACCGTTTTAAGTCTCAAGCAGAAGCTGTTCTTTCTCAAGTTCAAGCAGAGTACGGTGTTACAGAATACAAGCTTGTTCTTGACGAAACAACAACAACGCCAGACTTGCAAGATAGAAACATTTTGTATGCGAAGGTATTCGTTAAACCTGCCCGCGCTATCGAGTTCATTGCTGTTGACTTTGTTATCACTCAAAGTGGCGTAGAATTTTAATAGACACTAATTACAGATAAATAGGAGAATCTTAATCATGTCATTTTGGACCGAAAACACAACAGAACCTAAAAGAAATTTTAGATGGCGAGTCACTCTTGGTGGTGCATTCGCATCATCAGCATCAGGCGGTATCGTATGGTGGGCAAAAACCGTTGATACTCCAAGCTACACAGTTACAGACGTAACTCACTCATTCTTCGACAATGAATACAAGTTCCCCGGTCGCGTTCAATGGCAAGATGTTAACATGACTTTGGTTGACCCAATCTCTCCTAACGCTGTTCAAATGACCAACCAAATCATTTTGAACTCGGGTTACAGTATCAAAGGCTCTCAAGAGTTTGGACAAAACCCAACCTCAATCACAAAGGTTGGTGCTAACAAAGGAATGGGTAACGTTCTTATCGAGATCCTCAAGGGTGACGGGACTCCAGTTGAAACTTGGACTCTCAATAATCCTTTCATCACTTCTGTTAAGTTCTCAACTCTTGACTACACTAACGATGATATGAGAACAATCGACTTGGCTCTTAAGTACGACTGGGCAAACTGCTTGCACCCAGACGACAAGTTCGGAGATCAAATCCAATTCCCTAAGCCTGGTGAGCGATAAGGAGTCTAAATGACCTTTTGGAACGTCAGCGGAGAAAAAGCCCTCCAACCAAAGCGCAACTATCGTTTTAAATTTAGAGACAGTGATAGTACAGCATGGTGGTGGGCTAAAACCGTTGACAAACCATCATTCGACGTTTCCAGCAACGAGTACCAACTTATCAATCATAAGTTCAAGTATCCCGGAATCGCAACATGGAAGCCGATATCTCTTACTGTTGTAGATGTTGGAGACACCATAAATCTTATATACAGCGAACTTGAAGCTCTCGGATACAAAAGCCCTAATTCAGGAGCGATGACGGGACTATCTAAAGATCACAAGGGACTGTTCAATCAAGTGATCATCGAACAGCTCGAAGGTATGAAAGGTGCTGTTGTTGAATCTTGGACCCTATATGGAGCTTTCATTACATCGCTCTCAATGTCGAAACTTGATTATAGCAACGATGACTTGTCTGAGATAACAGTTGAAATATCATACGACTACGCTGAACTAACTTAATATACTGGAGGTATAATGGGAAGAAATTCCGACCGTCTTGGAATAGACAATAAACCAGAGTCCGCAGAGGCTCCACCAACAATGAGCCCATTAAACTTTGTGGCTCCCACAGAACTCGTTGACCTTCCATCGAAAGGATTAGGTTATCCAGAGAATCACCCTCTCAACGGAAAAGAGTATATCGAGATCAGATACATGACGGCAAAGGACGAAGACACCTTGTCCAACCAATCTCTTCTTAAGAAAGGAATCGCACTCGAGAGAGTATTGGAAAACATCATTATAGACGCCAATATTAGCCCTCTAAGCCTTCTTGTGTGTGACCGCAACGCAATAGTCATCCAAGCTCGTGCAACGGCTTACGGAGCGGATTACGACGCCGTGGTGAGTTGTCCCAAATGTGCGACAAAGAACCAAATGTCCTTTGACTTAAGAACTCCGAAGATCGAAGGCGGACTTAAAGAAGGCAATGCTGACGTAAAGTACATCGGTGATGGACTGTTCGAGACAAAGATGCCCGGTACAAAGTTTACCGTGAAGTTTAGACTCGCAAATGGTGAAGATGAAAACAGAATCATGGAGATGGCTATTGCTGGTAAGACAGTTGACTTTGGAGCCGTTGAGCAATATAAGAAAATGATCAAATCTGTTGAAGGATTCACAGAAGAAGAGGTCATTCACTCTTACGTTGACAACATGATCGTCACAGATGCGTCACATCTAAAGAAGTGTCTTAAGGATTGCACAACAAGCATCAGAATCTCCGAGACTCTTACGTGCAAGAATTGCTCAAACGAGCAGGAGGTCGACGTTCCATTTGGAACGGACTTTTTTTGGCCTAACCTCTAAGTTCATGGAGGGTGTCTATGAACAATTCTTCATTCTCAAGCATTTTGGAGGCTGGTCATTGACCGAAGCGTACAGTCTTCCAGTTGGTTTGAGAAGCTGGTTTGTCGAAAGGCTCAAAAAGCAGTTTGAAGAAGAGGCAAAAGAGATGAAGAAAGCCCAGAAGAAACGATGAGTCTTTTGGGTTTTTGTTTTTTGAGCTAATTAGGGAATAACGAGGGACAATACATGGCCGAACCATCAATTGAAGAAATACTGAAAGCTATCGAGAAGGCATCGAAAGACAACCCTGCTGCTTTTAAGAAGCTGCAGGACGCTTTGCAAGTGAAGGTGCAAGAAGAATCGATTGATCTTGGCGTCAAGTCAGACGTTTTGCAGAAAAACTTGCAACTTCAATTAGAAAGAAATAAAGCTTTAGAAAAAGCAGCTAAGTTAAATAGCGACTTAGAATCCGCTCAGGAAGCAAAAAATAAAGCTCTAGAATACGAACTAAGGCTTGAACTTGAAAAACAAGGAATTGACCGAGCTGAGGCAGACCACGCAATCAAGATGCTAAAATTAGGTGATGCGTCCGCCATTATAGCTGAGGCAGGTTTAGAGCACCTAACAGAAATGCAAGAAGTGTTTTTAGCTCACAACGAAGCTCTAGAAAATAGAAAAAGAATCGAAGCAGATATAAACAGGGGCGTTCGAGACACTATCGACTCCATGGCTAGCCTAGTAGGGCTAGAGGATAAGTATTCTAAAAGTAGAATAAAAGGTATGACAACATTGTTCACAATGATAAAAGAAGGTGGTCCAAATGCACAAGGCGCAATAGACAAGTTGGTCATGGGATTTAAAAACATGTTCAATGCTCAAAACATTGCGATGAACGTCGGATCGGCAATATTCAAGCAATCAATGGAAACTCTTAAGTCATACGACAAAGCCATTGCAAATCTTGCGAAGACAACCGGAACCGTTGGAAAATTTAACGATGTTCTCTACGATGCTCAAAGAGCAGGAAACCTTCTTGGGGTTACAATGGAAAACGTTGGGTCCGCAATCGCTGCATTGAATGCTGGTACGACAGAGTTCGCAAAACTAAATAAGCAAACACAAACTCAGCTTGCGATCGCCACATCGCAGTTCGAAAGACTTGGAGTGTCTGGTCAAGATACCGCTGCTTTTATGGAGAATGCATTTAAGATCATGAACATGGGTGCGACCGAAGCAATCAAAGTTCAAAAAGAACTTGCTATGGCTGGTGTTGACTTAGGTATTGGAGCAGACAAGATCGTCAAAGACTTCAACGCTGCTTCAAAGACACTTGCTGTGTATGGTAAGGACTCTGTTAGAATATTCAAAGACCTTGCGGCGCAAGCTAAGGCTGCTGGTGTTGAGGTCTCAACTCTTCTTGGTATCGTCCAGAAGTTCGATACATTCTCAGGGGCGGCAGAAGGAGCGGCACAATTCAATGCTCTATTAGGCACACAGTTGTCGACAACCCAAATGTTGATGATGACCGAAGAAGAAAGAATGAAGACTCTTGTTGAGTCTGTTCAAGCGCAAGGAATTGCATTTGGAGACATGGATCGTTTCACACAAAAAGCTATTGCTGCGGCCGCTGGTATTAGCGATATGAACGAGGCGAACAGGATATTCTCAATGAGCCTTGCTGATTATGAAGCGAATGCTGCTCAAATGGAAGAGAATGCTGCTACTCAAGCAAAGTTCGACGAAGCAGTTCAAGCAACCGTTCCGACGATGAATAAGTTTAAGAACCTCGCAACAGAGCTTATCACTTTAGTTCAGCCTGCACTGGAAACATTGGGGGACATCGCTGACTACTTGACCGATGTTTTTCAAAACATGAGCAAAGAAACAAAGCAAATGCTTAGTGGGCTCGCTTTGTTTCTCTCCGGCATTGTAGTTCTTGCTCCACTGCTAGCAGTTGGGGGAGGACTTATGACTGGACTCGCAGCTCTTGGGCCTGCGATTGCTGGTATTGGAACTGGTATTGCGACTGCTGTCGGAGCAATCTCGGCGATTACAATGACTGGGGTTGGAGCTGGTGTATTGGGAACGTTGATTGCAGCAGGCGGTGGAATAGCAGCAACCATGTCTTCCATCGCCTCCAGTAAAGCCGCCATGGCCGAATCGAATGCAAAGATGATGAGCGAAGGATCTGAGACAATCCAATCAATGGCGGAGATCGGAAGAGCAGACTTCTCAGGAATCGCAGTAAAATTCAAAGGAGTTGTTGACGAGCTTAATTCTATGAGCACAGACGTCAAAGTCACATCAATGATGCAGAACTTGTCCTTAATTAGCGCTGGGACAGCTATAGACATCACCGGTGCGAAGATTCAAGGTTCGGCAACAAACATAACCGCCAACGTTCAAAACTTCTTCGACAACATGCACATGGTTCTAGAAGCAGGTGGCGAAAAGTTTGATGCATATGTTAGAAGAGTATCGGCCGAAACAAACATGAGTGCTTAGGAGAAATAAATGAGTATAGATTATATAAAAAACTATGCAACCAACTCTGGTGGCTTAATAAAAATTACCAGCATGGTAGCACAGGCTCAACAGTCTTTTGAATTCTATGCATTTGTAACTTCTTTCAATGATAATATGACTTCAAACTGGAATGAGGAGCAAGTATACGGTCGACCAGACCCAATTGGGACATTTCAAAACACCTCTAGAAAAATTTCTTTGGGATTCGATATTCCATCAAAAAACTTATCTGAGGCGAAGAGTCACTTAGACTACATTGCTGGTATAAAAAGATTTATGTACCCCGCTTATTCATCAATGACTGCCCCTGCTTCCGGTTCAAATCCGGAAGTAACAACAAATGCTCTCTCTCTTGCCAAGTCTCCTTTGGTTAGACTGAAATTTGCTAATTTGATTCAAAACGATAAAGGCGATGGGTTGCTTGGTTGGATAAATTCATTCTCCGCCACACCCGTCATTGATATGGGTATGTTCAATCAAGGCGGAAACCTCTACCCTAAAGTATACAACGCTACAATCGACTTTACACCACAGCACGAGTTTGACTTAGGGTTCAAGTCGACAGATGGCTCAGCAATTACTGGATCGTTTATATCATTCCCATATGGAGGCTAACAATGTCGAGATTAAAATCAAGAAGAATCGCAAAAAACAGAAACGAGATGTATGAGAAAACTTTCGAAGACCGAGGAGTCAAGGAAGTCGAACAATTCGCCACGCCTGTTTTGAGGAACCCATCACAAGAAGACATTGATAGAATACCAACCATTGAGCACTTTTGGTCGAATGGCGATAGATTCTGGTTTCTTGCCTCAAAGTATATGGGAGACCAGTCTTTATGGTGGGTCATTGCCAAACTCAACAATAAACCAACAGAAGCTCATTGCACAGAAGGAGATAGCATCAAGATTCCAACAAACGTTGCGGTTGCGCTTGAGGTGCTAGCATGAGCAGAGATAAGATAGACGAATTAATTAGAGGAAAATACAGTCCAGCGAATATAAACAAGGGCTCATCCATAATAATAAACAACAACATCACTAAGCTGCTTTATAGTTCAGTGTTTAACGACTCTCACTTGTCTGTTGTGGAAAGTGCTATCGACGCTTATTTGTCCAACGACACTTTGTTTGTTTTTGGGGAAAATTTTGATGATGATGAAGGTCCTCAAATCATAATAAGTAAGGTACTGGAAGCACACATGGATTCTGCTGCTGGTTTGAGCGATCCAAAGTTAGCTGATCTGTTTTTAAGGACATTTTTCTCTAGTCAATCGGAAGTGAACTACGCTGCTCCCGCCTCGGCTACAGGAGATCAAATCGTAATTAAAAAGATTAAGCCTCACCACAATACAAAGTTCTATAGCTTCATGACCGACAAAATTAAAGAGGGAATTGAAACAAACGAATATGGCTCGATATTCAGCAACACTTTTCTATCTAGACTGATTTCGAATGGATACACGTACGAAGGATTTAAAAGAGAAGTGTCGAAGAAGATGAGCAAAGGCTTGCGAGACGGCTCTCTAAAAGCAGACGTCACTTTGTCCAAAGACTTTTTAGGACTAGATGGAGAGGATGGTCCACTAAAATTTGTATATGAACATCCCACTCGCAACATTAACGGTTCTATAGTTAGGCTAAACAAGGAGTTTCCTAGTTTAGGTATATCAAACTCTACAACGATACCCGCCACTAAGATTGAAAAATTTAAAGAAATAACCCAATGGGAAACTCAAGCTACTACATTTGGAAAGACAGAACAATCAGATGAATCAACTTCGTTTACAGATGAGCAAATTGATATATTTGCAAATTCTATAGAGGGGAAAGATTTATCAAAATCTGAATTCAAATATTACACCGGTGAGATCTATGATGAATGGGGAAGAGCTTTTGATTTAGATTATTGGGGCGAAGTCGCTACGATATATGCTGATACAGCAGAGTTCGCTTGGGAAACAATAAAAGAGGAAACCAGCACCTTTCTTTATGGTGCGGGAGGATTGCTTGGTATACAGAGTGCTATATGGGCACACGCTCTTGTAACCTTCAGTCTACAGCCTTTTACGTTAACCACTGTAGGTGGTGCAATTACAGCCACATCGGTTCCAACTACTGTAGCTGAAGGATTTTGGGCCACAAGGACTGCGACCTTAAGAACTGCTGGGCGGTGGATAGTTAGTAAAGTCGCTAGCCCAACGATATGGTTATTCTTGCTCAACGCAGCTATCATCGCTGGACTAGGATATGCCCTATGGAATGCTGGGTCAGCCACAGCACATAAAGAAAAGCTTGAAAAAAAGCTGATCAAACAATATTCATCATTCCTAGCAGAATCAATCATTGCTCTGAGTGAAGGTCGGAGAGTCGGCGAGTCCTTTAGAGAAAAAGCAGGAGATAATAAATTTCTCCGAGAAACGTTACAACTGTTTGCTCTCGACAAAGAAGTGGAGAGACGACTCAGGGCTTGGAATCGCTTCTCTTTCGAACTAAGCAAAGACGAAGACTTTTTGAAAGACTCAAATAAAGCCAATTTTTTAGCAGCACTTGCTGGATCGATCGCAAATGGGTTTGCGAATATTGAACTACCAGAAATAACAGATTTAAAAGCAGAGCAAATACAAGATAGGCAAAAATTTTACAAACAATGCGCTTTGATAATGAACATGGACAAATTCGCACCAGTCTACGAAAAGCACGTTATAAATAGACAAAGTGATCCAGAAATAGCCGATGGTCCAGACGAAAACAAGCCGTATGGTGGAAGATTTTGGAGGGCAAAATCTGAAAACAAAGAAAAATTAATCAACAATATTTTTTCATCAGAGCAGTCCCAAGAATTATTTGAGATTCCAACCCACGTAATGACTCAGTTGACTCCAAAATTCAGACTATACAAAGTTCTCAACGATAGTTCGGGTAAATTACAGCGAACAGAGTTTGTTTTCCCCATGCATACAGATTTGTCAAGAAAGAAAAATTTTACAGCCAGACAATCACTTAGACCAGAGACAAAAGTAGAAGGAAGAGTCAAGTCATTTTTAGAAGCAGAGTTCGACAAAGGAGACGGAGTCGGTCTCAAAAGTTTTACCTTGGACTTTAATGGTACAAACCCTGCGGAGGCTAGAAATGACGTCAAAGGATCAATGACTTTGTTCTTCCAAAGTTTCGCAGACTTCATCAGAGAGAGAGCGGACAGCAATGGTAACAAATTCAGTTTTGTTGACTTGATTGTTCAACCACCGCCAGATGATAAAAGCGGAAAAACAGTACAAGGAATTCCTAAGCACTTCAAAAGACAATATGACCCTTCCTTCTACAGGATAATGGTCGAGATCGGCTATAACGTACCAGAAAAACTTGAAGGATATGCCGAGGGCTTAACTAAGGTTCAAAACGCCATCAAGAACATGAACAAGTCTTTTTATCTTTGCATGATTGACCACAGTTTTAATATTAAAAACGATGGTACGGTCGAAGTAAACCTTACATACAGAGCGTACATTGAGACTGCTTTGAAAAGTTTGCAATTTGATGCTTTAACAACGCCCGAACTCGCTAAGCAGAGAATGATAAACGAAACAAAATTAGCAGATATGGCTACTTCCGGGAATTGCACCATTGATCAATTAAAAGATTTGAAAGTTACCATCGCCGCCATTGAAGAAGAGATAGTTAAAAACTCTCTAAACTCTATAATGAAGAGAATGCAAATGAGAGGAAAGATTTTTACGTGCGAGATAGATGGTAATGATAGAAGACAATTCTTGACAAATGGATATTTTAGAAAATGCGATATAAAATCTGGTGTTGACCTAAGATCAACGGCAAATGCAAATACTGGAGACCTAGGAATAGTATTGAATACGAGACTACCAGATAAAAGCACTGGTTTTGATTTTAATGATGCAGACAAGAACGACACTTTAATTCAATTCTTTTTCTTCGGAGACTTACTGCATACAATCTTGGACGCACTATACATCGAAGAAGGCAAAAAACTTGCTCGTGGACTTAAAAACACAATGATAGTCTTAGGCTCTTTTTATTTCGAAGTCTTTCAAAAAGAACAAAGGACCGGTAGGACAGAATTTAATATATCTCAGATACCGATTTCTGTTGAGTTCTTCTCGAGATGGTTTGTTGACAATGTAATCAATCAAAAATCAACAAGGAGATCTTTCCCAATTCTTAATTTTATAAGATCTCTTTCGAACGCGCTAGTTTCAAATGCGCTATTGGAGTCTTGCGTCAATAGAGACATAGAAGAAAGATTAATGTTTCAAACAGGTCAGTTCTCATCTTATTCTCCAAATGGCTTGGACGTGATTGGTAGCTTGATACACAATTATACAGATTATTCGATACTAGATACAGATAATCAGAGAGGGCTAGCTCTTCCACTAGAAGGAAGTCCGCAGGGAGATTCAAAGATAGAAAACTTCTTTCACTACATCATACTGAACGCGAATGGATCAACAAGACAACACAACGGCAAAGGCATATACAAAGATGATATCAATGATGGAGTCTTTCATATTGAAATCGGATCAAACCGTGGACTTGTTAAGACGATAAACTTTTCAAAAACAGATCTCCAATATGTTAGAGAGGCGAGATTCATGAGAAACGGTATCGACGGACTACAACAACTATCTTCTGTATACACTGTCTCAATCGAGATGTTTGGTAACACTTTGTTTTATCCCGGTATGGATGTGTGGCTGAATCCGTATGGATTTGGAGGTACAGCTCTCGGAAGCCCGACTGAAGGTGGAGCAGTTAGATCTCTAGCCAATACTCTTGGTCTTGGAGGATATCATACCATAACAGGAGTGTCGACAAATCTAACTCCATCGGGGTTCGTCACGAACATCAAAGCTCATCATTACTATTCTGGTGATGGTAAGCCAATCGATGCAGCAAATGATAATGGTATTGGATCAATCAAAGGAACCGATGACCAATTAATTGAAAAGCATGGTATATCAGAAGCCGAACAGGCAAGGCTCCCCGGCGCAGCAGCTTTATGTGATACTGAGATTGTTAACATTCAAGATCTTGGAAGAGATAATGGAATTGAACTAGCAGCTTTAGGTGTAACAATCGAGACCCCAGAGCCAGAACCAACAAACACTCCACAAGTTGAACAAGCAGTACCTGCGACTCCAGAACCTGCGGGTCCAACTCAAGCAGAAGCAGACGCAGCATTAGGAACACAGTCTACTAGAACAGAAGCAACAGTTGTTAACAGGTCTAGCGGAGTAACTGTGCCTGGAACAAATATTATTGGAGATCTTGTCCAATATTCTGATGGCGTGTATCAATATGAGTATCAAGACCCTGAAACAGGTGTGCTGACGTCAATGGTGGTATAATATAATGTCTAATTTTAACGGAAACAATAACTCAAAGTCTCTCAAGACTGCTTTTGACCGAGCGAACTATAAACTTAACGCCTTCAAAGAATCCGAGATTCAAGTCGTTGACTTTCACTTTGCTGAAAAGACATTCTATGGACGCGTCAACCGCCAACTAGATCCCGTCATTCCGAACGAAGCATTCATTCGCAACTTTCATAACCAAGATTTTCGCATCATGAACTTTGTCGGAGACCAATTCAAAGAGATGTATGTACGATATCAGAACGCACTAAACCTCAGCCTCATCAATGGTGAAGATCCAAACCTCTCAGAACTAAGCGTCATTCGTGGCTGGTCTGATCCAATAAACGAATATTCAACATTCATGTCTTCATTCATGAACTCTTTCCTCGAAGAAATAATGATTCCAAACGAAAAGAAGATTGACTCTTTCGAGACACTTCTTAAGATGTTTGAAGGTCATGTCCTTAACAACGACATCAACTCAAAGATAACGCTCTCAGGCTTCATGAAGTCTAGACAGTCCTCTATCTTTAACACAGGCTTAGCACTGCAAGTAGCCCCTGTCGGTTTCGCAAATGATGCAACTAAAGAAAACGTAATCCTCAACTCTCCGAACTATGCATTCTTTATGAATATGGCCAAACAATTTGGATTTTCCGTCAATCTCCAAAATCCCAGCGTGCTGGTGTCTGACTTGGCTCATCCAACTACAACACAATTTCGAGAAAGATATGAGATGTTCACCGTCAGTAGGATATTCGAGAAGCAATACCTTAGAACATATAACTTTGATTTTGACTTATTATCTAAGTATCTAATGGATACATATAATTCATTTGTATACTTAAAACCTAATTTAAAGAAAGTATACATATGTAATAATAAAACTAAATCAAATATATCTAAAAGAAATAATATTGATAGTATAGATTATAATATTATATTATTATTATATATTAAAATAAGAAATATGGAAGAAATTTTTCCGTTTTCTCATTCAGAAATGAAATCAATACACTCTACCTCCGTAAGATTGTTCGATATCGCACCAGAGAAGTCTTTAGAATTCATCGAATCTCAGTTTCGAAGCAGATATAATACGAAGGAAGGGTCGCTTACCTACTACAAAAAAAAGTTTCAAAAATAACTTGACAACTGGTTTCTAATGTGTTATCTTATATTAACCGTCAAACTTATTATAGCACATTCAGGAGGACCCCGCAAGTGTTTTTTCAACTTTTAGATAATAAAGTGGATTGCGCCGGTACATACGTAGAAGGACAATTCATTTGGGACAGAATCCCACAAGGCATTTCGAAAACATGGAGTTATTCAGATCATCTCCACGGCAGAGACATCGATTATGCTCATTTGCTGGTGGCTGGTAAGTCACTCAGCGAGGTTTGCCCACCTCACCTAACCGAACGATGGACAGAAGCAAACAACCTGCTCAAGAGCCATTACAAAGCGATTAACGCATCATCAATTGATATAACGGATGTATGCTTTTACGACCTCGTACCGCAGAAGCATCTTCAGCACTACTTCGATACGAAGAACGAGATAACGAAATGGGTATTCGATAACGTCGAGAAGCCTGAACACTACGGCTTGCTGAAAAGAGCCCAAGCCGCAGTCAAAGAGTTGAAGCGACACCCAGTGAACCTCAACTCTTTCGCAGTCTACGTCAGTGGTGCTGATTGCATGAAGGCAAAACACCTTTATGATCAATTCGGCGAAGAAACACCGTATGTTGATTACGACATTTTTGGGACAGTCACTGGGCGATTGACGACAAAGAAAAATTCTTTTCCTATTATGAATCTTAAGAAGGAATTGAAGGTGCACGTGAGACCAAACAACGATGCATTCCTTGAACTTGATTTCAATGCAGCAGAGATTCGAACAATGCTCGCCCTACAAAACCACAAACAACCAGAGGAGGATATACATGAGTGGAACATCAAAAACATTTTTAAACAAGATCTTAGCCGAGAAAAAGCTAAAGAAAAATTATTTGCTTGGCTCTATAACGAAGAGTCAAACGCAATCCAATCAGATTTCTACGATAGGGAAAGCCTTAGAGAAAGATATTATGACGGAGAGAAGGTTCAAACCCCTTTCGGCAGAACAATCAATGCTCCCGTTCGCAAAGCGCTCAACTACCTATTACAATCAACTTCCTCAGACAACACCCTTGACCGCTTTTGCAAAATTTCTAACTTTCTTAGGGCAACGAGATCCCATGTTGCTTTCTTTGTTCATGATAGCGTTATCATCGACTTACACAAAGATGATCGAAGAATGATTCCTGAACTCGTTGAAATGTTCGGAGACACTAAATTAGGAAAGTTCAAAGTAAATTGTTCGCTGGGTAAAAATCTGGGAAGCATGAGAGAGTTCTCATGGTAGGCGAACTAGTAAGACTAACAGCCTGTGAAACGAGTGGATATGAAAACGGAACAATTGGTATCATCGTTAAATTTGAAACACTCGGCCCACTATATACTATATACTGGGTGCTTATGCCCGATGACGTTGAAGTTCCAATGTGGGACAGTGAATTTGAGGTTATAAGTGAAGGAAGGCGACCTGATAATAGTAGTTGAATCTTTACCAGATTGGTACTGGCTGACCTACACTACTGGTCATGTTGGAATGATAACGAAGAAGAGAGCGAATGTTTCAATACCTTCTTATCCTGTCTGCGAAGTATTCTTCTTCCACAGCAAGGAGGTCCATCCAGTACCAGAACATTTTATCAGATTGTTGAGCGAATTAAATGAATGCGGGTGACTTAATTACAATTGCTAAAAGCCCGTGGGACAGGAGAGCGCTATTTGGATATAAAAATGGAGACATCGCAATCGTCTTAGAAGTGTTTCCATATCCAGATGAGATCACCCTACCATCTGTAAGAGTTTTTGTCTTTGTCTCAGAAAAGATAGTTACGATACCAACATTATACGCAACAAAAATAGGAGAGTGAAATGATTTTAGTTGGATTAGGCGAAGCAGGAAAGAATATCGCCACCTTGTTCAAACCACACAGCAAAAATTACAAAATAATAATTCTTGACGAAAACGACGGTATTGATAAAAAGGATTCTGTTGAACAATATGACGAACAGCCAATCAAACTTAAGCAGAGAGGGCTCAAATCTCACGATGAAGCCATTTTGTTTGTTTGTGGGAGTGGTAAGATAGCCGGAGCGTCTCTACGCGTCCTCGAGGCTCTGAAGGACTACAAAACAACTGTTTGTTATATCGTTCCTGACCTAGAATTCGCATCCAAAATGGAAAAGCGGAGACACAGAGTTCACTTTGGGGTACTACAGGAGTACACCCGCTCAGGTATGATACATGAGATGATTGTTTTGGACAACAAAACCCTGTTTGAGATCGCCGGACACGGTACAGCATCAAACTACTACGAAAAAGTCAATTTTTTTATTTACAACACAATTCAAAACCTGATGTTCATGAAGCACGTCGATTCTGTGTTTGGAAGACTGCACGAAAAGAAAGAAATCTCTAGAATTTGCACCATTGGACTTGGATCGCTGGATTCTGATGACGAAAGGTTGCTATATGACTTAACCAACATCACAGAATCAGCCTACATGATAAATGTTGATGAAGAGGATATGGACAATGATCAGAGCCTTATACCAACTTGTCAACAAATTGTTCGAGAGAACAAAAACAAAGAAAGAGAAACATCATTCTCTATATGGTTGACGGATACGGAGCCTCACTTTTACTCGATCCACTCAACCCATTTTATACAAGAATAAAAAAATTCTTTCGGAACTTCCGAGTCATATTTACTGTAGACACAGGAGTTTCGTTATGGATAAATCAAAAATTAAATCAGAAATCAGTCGACTAGAAGAGATTGAAGACGGCCTTCTTCTCAAGTTTGTATATGAAGCAAGATACTGCTCCAAAAAACAACTGAGGCTCGTATCGAAAAAGATATTTGAGATAAGCGATTTGATTTTAAGATTGAAAACAGCCTTAGCGGAGATAGAAAATGAAGGGTGACTTAATTCAAGTCGGAGACAAAGTAGGTGAGATAATCAGAGTCACATATACCCTACTAAATAAAATCGCAATCATAATGTTCATGGACTCAACACGAACAAAGGTCGATCTCAACGATTATGTTTGGGATGACGAAAAAAAAGTTTGGAAAAAATAACCATTTTACTTGACAACCCCTTTTGAATATGTTATAATAATAGTATAAAGAAAAAGGAAGGACACAATGGAACTTGTACTTGGAACTACAATCTTTGTATTTGGCTTTACCTGGTTTTGGTATTGGCTTCACGAAAGATTATAAAAAACTTTAAAAAAATACTTGACAAGGTATTAAAACTATGTTATAATAATAATATAATAAATCAACTCATGGAGGAAAAATGAGTAACACAAACAACACAAACACTATGACTGTATATAACGGAACTTTCGTAACGCAACGTGGACAACAACGAGTAATGAACTTTGTTCGTCCATCTGAAGCGCCTGAAGGCACATTTCCAATCTATTTGCGTGAACGAAACTTGCGACCTGGATATGAAACTGTATGGGATATTGATCGTCAACAATATAGAACATTCAATAACAATACTGTAGTTGGATCTGTCTCTTCAAGCACTCGAGACGTAACTGTAGAATTGTTTTAAGCACCTCCTTGCTTTAAAGGTTTGCGGTCTCCTTTCAAAAGACCGCTTATTATACTCACACACACACACGCACACCGTGAAGGAGATAAATATGAGTAAAAGTGGATATGAATTACGAGCAAGTCTGCTCGGACAAGCAGAGGGTATCTTGGTCTCAAGATATCATTCGAAGTTTCAAGAAGTTGAGTTGTCAATTAGACACAACATCGTTGAAGCAAAAGACGCTAATTGGCCGTCTTATCCAACAACGGATGAGATTGTAGCACAAGCAGAAGTTCTGCTGGCTTTTGTTAACAACAAAGGCTAAGTTCATAGGTCCGCGCTCGCCTCAAAGAGCGCACTTTTTGCAAAACTCAAAATCCCCAAAATTTTTTTTTGACCATTTTTTGAAATTTTTACTTTTTTTACTTGACAAACCATTTTGAATATGTTATAATAAATATATAAACGAATTACATCGGGGGCGGGATGAAAAAATAGCCTGCCTACCTTAGTGATAAAACACAATAAAATAACCAAACCAAGGAGTATATTATGGCTATTAATATTGAAGCAATGCGAGCAAAACTCGAACAATCAAAAAACCCAAAGAAAGCGGCTGGTGGAAAGTCTTCTACCATGTGGAAACCTCAAGCAGGTGCACAACACATTCGTATTCTGCCTACAGCAGATGGCGACCCGTTCCGTGAATTTCACTTTCACTACAATGTAGGAAAGAATCCTGGGATCTACTGCAACAAGCGAAATGATGGTGGTGAATGCCCTATCTGTGACTTCGCATCTAAACTTTGGCGAGAAGGTACTGAAACTGACGATCAAAACCTCAAAAACGAAGCTAAAAAGTTGTTTGCTCGAAAGCGTTATTACTCACCTGTATTGGTTCGTGGAAACGAATCAGAAGGTGTAAAAATCTGGGCTTATGGAAAGACTGCCTATGAAACTTTGTTGGGCTATGTGCTTGATCCTGATTACGGAGATATCACAGATCCTCAAACTGGAACAGATATCAAGTTGACTTACACTCTTGCGTCTGGACCTGGTGCTTTCCCTAAAACTGCTCTTCAACCACGACGTCGTCCATCAATCTTATGTGACGATGCAGTTGGAAACTGTGAAGAGTTGTTAGACTCAGTACCTGTAATTGATAATCTGTTTGAACGCAAAACCGCTGATGAAGTTCAGGCTCTGTTGGATGGTTACTTGTCCTCCGACGATCTAGCGGAGTCTTCTTCTAAAGAGACTCAGCGTGGTAAAGCGCAAACAGGACAGGATGTAGATAAGGCTTTCGCGGCATTCATGAGTGAAGAATAAGTCGTAGGTCCTCCTGTGTTGTAAGGGTTTTCGGTCACCTTCCCCTCGGTTATAAAAGGTGACCCTGTTTTATTATGTATTTTGGATTATTGGTCCGTTTAGGGCATTTTACCGCCGATTAGGCAAGGAGTACGTATGTACATTTCAAAAAACTTAAAAGAAGAAGTTAAAGAGAAAATCAAAAATAGCAAAGGAGAACTTGTCTCCGAGCATATTGAACTATTTGAGTGTCAAGTTGATTGGGCAAATAAAAAGAATCAGACTAGAGATTCTGATTATGATAAAGGTCACTTAGCAGCTCTAAGAGCAGACATTGAATCGAGAGGCATGAAAAATAAACCTATTGTGGAATTTAATTCTAAAACCGGTTTATATGATGTTGTCTCTGGTTTCCACAGATCCATTGTTCAACGAAATGCTGCTTCAAACAAAGACGACCAGAAACTAGTGTTTGCGGAAGTTAAGTTTGGTTCGAATGTTGATCGTGAACTGTTTATGCAACAAGAGAATGATCACCCTCCTCACAAACCTCATACTAAAAAAGATGCTATAAGATTCATCAAAAGCATGAGGAAGCACGGCTATTTCGACTCAGCTAACGCAGATACAGATGTTATCAAAGCTATGGTTGACTCTCTCTTGACAAAGCATTATTGTAGAATGAATTCTAAGTCTCGCGACGAAGTATTTCATGAATCATTTAAAGATAAAAAATTGACAAGAGTCTTGACTGTACTTAAGAATGATATCAAAGGTTTTGTTGAGGAAACATTCAAAGAAGAAAAAAGTTTCAAATGGGAAAATGATAAATACCTATGCTATGGAGATCCCAATAACTCTAGAAAATCTATTGCTGTTGCTTTAGAAAAGAGAGTTCGCATGATTGATAGCGGAGGGGCATCCCAAACTGGAGCTAGAGGAAAAATTACTGTTGTGACCCATTTCAACAGTAGCTCTCTCGATGACTTGGAAGAGCAAAGAAGACAATTCTTAGAAACAGAAGGATTGTTGAATAAGTGGGCATTTGGTCCTGGAAATGTTGTTATTATTTCTGATGTGTGCTTTATGCCACAAATTGATGGTAAAAAAGGCATCAAGGAAACCAAGGCAATACGATACAAATGGGATTTTGAATCCAGAGCATTTATTAAATCATAAGGAGTAAGTATGACTACACTATTATTAACTCTTCTCTTTGCATGTGGAGAGAAAGAAGAAGAAACCGATTCAGCAGTCGAAGAAGTTGCTGAAGAAGTAAATGAAGAAACCGAATCTGAAGAAGCAGAAGATACTGCTGCTTCCGAGGAGGAGTAATGACCAAGGCAGGTAAGATTGATATTAATGCGATGAAGAAATTCGTCAACAAAAAAGTCGGGCTAGATATTGCTCATGACCTTAATGAAGACAATCCTACCGAGGTTAAAGAATGGATTCCGACTGGCTCACGCTGGTTGGACTCTATTATCTGCCGAGGTCAAATGGCTGGTATTCCCGTTGGGAAGATCACAGAACTAGCCGGACTGTCTTCGGCTGGTAAGTCTTATATGGCTTGTCAAATCGCAGCAAATGCACAGGATAAAGGACACTTCGTCGTTTACTTTGATGCAGAGTCTGCAATCGATCCAAAATTTCTTTCAAAATCTGGTATTGATATAAACAGTGATTTCTTGTACATCCAAGCAGTCTCAGTTGAGAAAACCTTGGAAACAATCGAGGATTTAATGACCGAATATCCAGAACAACAGTTCTTCTTTATTTGGGACTCCATCGCAGCAACTTCTTCAGAGAAGGATCTCGAAGGTGACTTTAATCCTAACTCGTCAATGGCAGTAAAGCCTCGGATCTTTGCGAAAGCATTCCCGAAACTCACTATCCCATTAGCAAACCAACAGTGTACACTATTGTTGATCAATCAATTGAAAACCAACATCACTTCTAATGTTGCAGAAGCAATGACTACGCCTCTTAAGGCTCCTGGTGGAAAGGCTATCGAATACTTCTCTTCTCTTAGAATTTGGCTTACAAAGCGTAAAGCAAAGGCGGCATATGTTTTAGATGACAGTGGTCTTCGCATTGGTTCTGAGGTCAAGGTTAAAATTGAAAAGTCTCGCTTTGGTTCTGAAGGTCGCACATGTGGCTTTAGGATTCTATGGGCGAGCGCAGTGGGCATTCAAGATGAAGAATCATGGCTTGAGGCATTGCGAGCATCTGGCTCCGATCGTTTCAAAGCAGGATCGTGGAATAAGATCTATGACCGTGACGGTAAAGAGTTCAAGTTCCAACGCTCACAATGGATAAACAAACTTAAAGATGATGAGTTTAGATCAGTTGTGTTCGACATCATGGATGAAGAAATCATTAAATTATTTGAGTCCGAAGGCAAGAACTTCGGTCTTGAAGGAGAGTCCGAAGAAGGTTAAATCCTGAAGGAACTTAATAGCCTCGTTGGTTCGCCATCGGGGCTTTTTTTGTTTTTGGGCAACTATTTAAGGGGATTGCGGAGACTGTCTATGAAACTAACAGAAGAAAAACTAAAACAAATGATTCGAGAATCAATGGGGCAAACACAGAACTACAACAAACTAATAGCCCTGATGGACACAGAAGAAGGTTTCAATCAAGCACAATCTCTTTTTGAAATGATTGAAGGCACACTAGGCTCAAAAGAAAGAACATATTTAAGATCTTATTTTGATGTTATAGACCTTGCGAAAGAAGTAAGATCTTTGATGCTAGAAAGAGATGTAGCTCAAGAAAAGTACAATAAGATTGAAGCCGAACTTCTGCAAGGCGCCCCAATAGATGCAGAAGCGGACAGAATACACTTAGAATTGATTCAGGCTTATGAGGCTCATTATAAAGCGAAAAAGAAGTTTAACACAAAAATGTCTATAATGTTTAAGCGTGGGGATCGTAGTATTTTTCACGTAGTAAAATCTATAACAGGAAAAATATTAAAAGGTGAAATATGAAATTAACAGAAGAAAAACTTAGGCAAATGATCTTGGATGAAATAAAATCCAACCTCTCTTCAGCACAAACAAAGGAGTTGCAACAAGCAATCCTAGAAGTAGAAGTTCTTGTTAATCAGTATCTAGAGGTAGAGAAAAGTTTGGATGTCTTAGAGGCAGCCTATCCTCAATCAAAAACTTGGGAAGAAGCAACCGAAATTTCTAATTCGATTGACGTCCATCTAGAGGAGTTATCTAAGTTAGATCGCGAAATGAGACCTTACGCATCAAAATATCATGTTACACTCTATCGCAATCCGGAGGGATTGCTTAAAAGATTAAAAAATAAATTCAGGAGAAAAAACCTGTGAAACTAACAGAAGAAAAACTAAAACAAATGATCTTGGAAGCAATGATTACTCCAAGTACCCTTATCGCTGATGCCTTGGCTGATCCCGATGTCCACCCGCAGATTCAAAATTTATTAGTCTCGCCAAACATAGAAGATACAAATACAGCAATTGAACTTTTGGCTTCACTTTACCCAGAAAAATATGGACAGGGTAACATCGAGGACAGGTTAAAAATGGGTAGACAAGCCTATGATCAAGCGACTGAAAGAGGTATGGGAGATAGCTTCACTCGATCAAGCACCGATCATTTGGGTCTGAGCGACCCGCTGTATAAACGAACTTTTGAAAAGATTGGAAAACCTGAAACTCGAACCTTATATGCTCTCATGAGCGAAGTAGAAGAGTTTTACAACGTCACAAAAATACCAATTAAACTTATGCAAATCAGTCTCTATGAAGGTGAGTTCAGAGCTCTTTCTAGAGGAACATCAAGACAAGACCTTGCAGAAGCCCAAGCCCTTGCTAAGTTTTTAAATGGACGAGGATATAAGACCTCTCCTCTTGAGTATAATAAGTACAGTTACTCATTTGAGATTCACCCAGAAGAAAAATAAATTAATACTTGACAAGCCCTCCGAGAAATGTTATAATAATATAAACTCGGAGGATAAATGAAAAACGTTATTATTATTGACGCGTTGAATATGTTTCTGCGCTCTTATGTGATTAGCCCACACCTTAATAAAAAAGGATGGCCCGTAGGAGGCACCATTGGCTTCCTAAAGAGCCTTCAGAAGGTTGCTAGGGACTTTGATGCTGATGAAATTATAATCGCTTGGGATGGCCATGAGGGCTCCGCAAGACGACGTTCAATGAACAAGGACTACAAAGGTGGTCGCAAACCGGTGAGGTTTAATCGCCGTATGGTGGAATTATCACCAGAGAAAGAAGAAGCCAACAAAGGCTTCCAACAAGTACGACTGATGGAGTACCTCAATGAGATGCCCGTCATTCAACTCGTAGCAGACTTTACAGAGGCAGACGATATCATTGCCTTGGTGATCAATCACCCTCGCTACGAAGGCTGGAAGAAGACAATCATATCTAGCGACAAAGACTTCTTTCAATTATGTCGAGAAGACGTACAAATCTATCGACCAATACAAAAGAAGATTGTAACAAAGCAAAGCATCATTGATGACTTTAAAATTCATCCCAACAACTTCGCATTGGCGAGAGCAATTGAGGGAGACAAATCTGATAACTTACCGGGTATCAAAGGCGCTGGACTGAAGACAATCGCCAAACGATTTCCGTATCTCATCAGAGAAGATGAATATGTTGTATCAGACATTATCAGAGACTGTGCTATGCAAGGCAAGAAGCTAAAGATACATGAGAACATTGAGAGCAATGAAAAATTAATTAAAGAAAATTATGCAATCATGCAATTGCAGCATCCCAACATCAGACCGATGAATAGAGAATTGATCAAGAAAGCGATAATCGACTTTGAACCTACATTTAATAAAATAAAATTTACACAAATGCTTTTCGAAGATGACGCCGCTACTCTCAACTTTAATGACTTACAGCAAGTCTTTAGAAAAATAAAAAGATAACTTTTTTACTTGACAAGTTGGCTTGAGTAGGTTATATTTAAACATACAACAAATTTTAGGAGGACATATGAATAACGACAGACAAGAAACTTTTATGCGCTTTGGAAAGAACTTCCAAGAGAACCTTTGCCAACTTATGTTGGAGGATCGACCTTTCTTCGATCAGATCACAGAGGTCCTCGATGTAAACTTCTTTGAGAAGAAATATCTTCAAGTATTCGCACAAACGCTAATCAACTATCGCAACAAGTACAACACTCACCCCAATGCTGAGGTTATGATGACTTTGTTGAGAACAGAACTTAATCATCATGATAAGGCAACAGCCAAAGATGTTCGTGAGTTCTATGCTCGCATCCACACATCAGATGGTGTAGAGGAGGCAGAGTTCATTAAAGATAAAGCAATTGACTTCTGCCGTAAGCAGGTTTTAAAGGGAGCCATGATCAAGTCGGCAACCCTGCTCAAATCATCTTCATTTGAAGAGATTGAGAAAGTGATCAAGGAGGCCTTAGTTCTTGGAACAGACAATAACTTTGGACACGACTTTCGCAAGGATCTGCTTAAACGCTTTGAGTTGGTTTCAAGAGATCCAACTTCAACTGGCTGGCCTAGAGTGGATGAGATCGTTAAGGGCGGTCTTGGAAAGTCTGAACTCGGAGTCGTCGTTGCTCCTACTGGTGCTGGTAAGTCTATGGTCCTCGTGCACTTGGCTACTCAAGCGATACTTCAAGGTAAAACTGTTGTCTATTATACCCTCGAACTTAAAGACACTGTTGTCGGTCAAAGGTTTGACTGCTGCATTGCGGACGTTCCTCTACAAGAACACAGAGAAAGACAAAAAGATATTGTCGCAAGAGTAAAAGACTTGGAAGGAACTCTAATTATCAAGGAATACCCAACCAAATCGGCTTCCGTTCAAACTCTCAAGAACCATATTGAGAAATTGCGAAAGCGAGGGATTGAGCCCGATATGATCTTGGTTGATTATGCTGACCTGCTTAGGCCTGTTCGTTCTTCTGGAGAAAAGCGACATGAGTTGGAAGAAACTTATGAAGGTTTACGTGGATTGGCTCAAACTTACGAAATCCCATGTTGGACTGCATCTCAAACGAACCGTGGAGGTCTTAATGCAGAGGTTATTACAATGGAAGCAATCTCTGAAGCATTCAATAAATGCTTTGTTGCTGACTTTATATTTTCTTTGTCTCGAACAGTTCAAGACAAGCAGGCTAACAAAGGTCGTATCTTTGTTGCAAAGAATCGTAATGGTCCCGATGGACTTGTATTTGATGCCTTTGTTGATTGGTCAGATGTTACTATTAAGATATTAGACCGAGATGAAACAGCGGAGAAGATGCAGTCAACAAGTGATGCTCTTCAAATGCTAAAAGACAAATATGCAAAGCAGGGGAAATAGCATGGATATATCACAAGTCTATACAGACGAAGAAAGAAAATTATTTAAAAGAAAACTACAAACACAGGAGCCTACAATGGATTTAGAAAAAAAGATCTTGTCGGACATAACTGTCCACATGAAGTACGCTCGCTATCTAGAAGACAAGCAGCGTAGAGAAAACTGGGACGAGTTAGTAACTCGTAACATGAACATGCATATCAAGAAGTTTCCGGAACTCGAACAAGAGATTCGTGAGAACTACAAGTTCGTATTTGAAAAGAAAGTACTTCCATCGATGCGAAGTATGCAATTTGGCGGAAAGCCTATCGAGGTTTCTCCGAACCGTATTTTTAACTGTGCGTTCGCACCTGCTGACGACCCTCGTGTCTTCGGCGAAATCATGTTCTTGCTTCTCGGAGGAACTGGTGTAGGATATTCAGTGCAACACCACCACGTCGAGAAACTACCAGAGATACACAAGCCTTCCTCAAAGAGAACTAGACGCTTTCTTGTTGGAGACTCAATCGAAGGTTGGTCTGATGCAGTTAAAGCACTGGTGCAATCTTACTTTAAAGGTACATCACGACTACGCTTTGACTTCTCGGATATCCGACCAAAAGGTGCGAGACTAGTTACATCCGGCGGTAAGGCACCGGGACCACAACCACTCAGAGAGTGCTTGGTAAAAGTAGAGGGTATATTAGATGCTAAAGAAAATGGCGACAAACTCAGTCCTATTGAGGTTCATGATATCATCTGCCACATTGCGGATGCAGTTTTGGCGGGAGGTATCCGTCGGGCTGCTCTTATTTCCTTATTCTCGGCTGATGACGAAGAGATGCTCGGAGCAAAAGCAGGTTCATGGTGGGAACTCAACCCACAGCGAGGAAGAGCAAACAACTCTGTAGTTGTAATGCGTCATCGTATTGACGAGCCAACCTTCAAGCGTCTTTGGAAGCGAGTTGAAGAGTCTCGCTCAGGAGAGCCCGGATTCTACTTCTCAAACGACAAAGACTGGGGCTGTAATCCATGTTGTGAGATCGGTCTCCGACCTTTCCAATTCTGCAACTTGGTCGAGATCAATGTATCAGACGTAAGCACTCAAGATGAACTTAATGCTCGTTCTCGCGCTGCATCATTCATTGGTACACTACAAGCATCATACACAGACTTTCACTACCTTCGTCCAATTTGGCAACGTACAACTGAAAGAGATGCGCTGATCGGCGTTTCAATGACTGGTATCGCATCAGGCGGCGTTCTTAACTTGAACATGACCGAAGCGTCTTTGGAAGTGTCCAAAGTCAATAAAAATATCGCAGACAGAATCGGTATCAAACCGGCAGCACGCCAAACATGTGTAAAACCAGCAGGTACAACTTCACTTACTCTTGGTACGTCAAGTGGTATTCATGCTTGGCATAATGACTACTACATTCGTCGTTTACGTGTTGGAAAGAACGAAGCAATCTATTCATATCTCGCTGCTAACCTGCCTGAGTTGCTCGAGGACGACCGTTTCCGTCCGCACGACACTGCTATCCTATCTGTACCTCAAAAGGCTCCTGAAGGGGCTATCACGCGTCATGAGAGCGCCCTTGATTTGCTCGAGAGAGTAAAGAAAGTTTCCAACGAATGGATCAAGTCTGGTCACAAGAAAGGAAATAACACACACAACGTTTCAGCAACGATTACCATTAAAGATGACGAGTGGGAAACTGTTGGTGAGTGGATGTGGAATAACCGAGGTGTATACAACGGTTTGAGTGTTTTACCTTATGATGGTGGAACATATGTCCAGGCTCCATATGAAGATTGTGATGAGGAAACTTATGAAAAGATGCTCTCATTGGTCAAAAACGTCGACTTGAACCTAGTTACTGAGACAGAAGACGAAACTGACTTAAGCGGAGAAATCGCATGCGGTGGCGGTTCTTGTGAAATCTTTTAACAGGAGAGATATATGAGAGATCAATTAGAAAAAATTATTCATAACTTGAAAGAAGTCATGGAAGACCTTGATAAAGTTGAAGCAGGTGCCTATGGTTATAAATCCGCAGCACCACGAGCCCGCAAGGCATTGATGGAGGCTTCAAAAGAACTCAGAGATGTTCGTGCCGTCGTTCAAGAAGTGAAGAATTCTCACGAAGAAAAGTAATTACTACTTGACAAACACCACTGAACGTGTTATACTATAAAGGTATAACACGTTTTTTTATTAGGAGGCTATATGCAATTTAAACCATTCAACAAACACTTACTCATCAAACCAAGAGAGCAACAAGAAAACAAAGAGACTCCTTTGTTTGTGATGCCTGAAGAATATCAACCACCAAAGTCACCATATGTTATCGCTGATGTGATTGGTATGTCTGACGATTGCACGATCGACTTGTCTCTTGGGGATACTATTGTGGTCGAGAGATCAACGGTTCAGGAGATAAAAGCGGATTCTCAAACTATTTATGTGGTTAAAGAAAACTATGTTTATGGGAGAACCGGCAATGAAATTCAAGATCAAACTGACTGAGGCAAAAAAATCAAAGTACAATAGGGTGCTAGATATCTTGAAAGGGCAAGACCCAACAGTTGATACTATCGCAGTCATGTCCGGTCAAAACCCTGGGGCACAACAGATGTATGAACCAATCAATAAAAAATTGAAAGGTGATCTAGAAGACAGAATTAGACAAATGAATTTACCGAAACCAATTCGAATTGGCGGAAAATTTATGGGCGTTTTTGAGCAGTCTGTAATTGTATTGAACCCGAAACTCCATGAGATCGCAAGACTAAATAAAGAGTTTGGTCAATGGGGTTTTCTTTGGGGAGAAAAGTTTACAATTGGACCTGGGGAATACACAATGTTGTTTACAATGTACCAAATTGACTACGAGGGAGATCGACTCTTTTTCCAAGCAAAAGGCTCTGTAAAAACATCAGATGTACTTGACGACACTCAGTTAAAAAGTGCGACCGATGACTTTTCATTCATACCGAAGTCTCAACAAGGCGATGATCCAGAAACAAGGATCGGAAAGAAAGTCAATATACCGGTATTTGAAGAATACAAGCGAAGAGGAATAGATGAAAGAGATTGAACTATATGGCGACGGCATAGGCAAAGTATCATACATCCAACACGTTGGAGATGATAAGATGATCGCCAATGCTGCCCGTGTCTCCTTCGGTCAAGACAACACAAAGCCACTGACTGCAAGAGACGAAAAGCTAATCAAATATTTGATTGAGCACAAGCACACATCACCATTCGAACATAACTCTATTACGTTCATGTTTGAAGTGCCGATGTTTGTACGCTCCCAGCACATGAGACACAGAACATGGGCTTACAATGAGATATCTAGACGATACACGCAAGTAGATCTTAGATTCTATGAACCAACTACGTTTAGAACTCAACACAAAAGCAACAGGCAAGCGTCCAACATGAACGATCAGAAAGATCCGACTATTGCACCGATGTTTTTGGACACATATTCAAAGTCCAGTGATGCGATTGCGAAATGGCATGATTACTCTTTGGACTTGTTTGACCAACTACTGGATGCTGGAGTTTGCCGAGAGCAAGCAAGAGGAGTTCTTCCTCAAAATTTATACGCCAAATACTACGGCACTGTAAACCTATCGAACCTGCTTAAGTTTATCGACTTAAGACTTCATGAAGGAGCACAGTGGGAAATTCAAAAGGTCGCACAGGCTTGTTTGGAAATCGCGGAGGGTATTTGGCCATACTCAATAGGCGCATATCGTGAATTACGGGGATCCTAAGTTTGAAATGGGAGACCTCGTGGTTTTTAGCCAAGAGACGGTTGGAGAGATGGTGGAGTCATTAGGTATAATCATCTCTCAACCAACTCTACTGTTTAGACACCAATGGCCAACTGATGAGCAGCCGGAGAACTTTTGGTCCTATGATGTAAAGGTAGGAACAACGCTATTTAAGATGGTTCCCGAGCCATTTCTAAGGAGATTGAAAGATGAAGATGAAATTGAAGATACTTAAAGAAGGTAGATACACTGGCTTATATGACGTTACCGGCATCCAGCCTGGTTCAATCGATATGTTTATTAAGCACTTTGTGGACATAGGCATAGATGTTCAAAATAAACGACGAGAATTCTTTACTAGCACATTCGGAGATGAAATCGAGGCTCTCACGGATAAGGACATTCCTAGAACTTCTGCTAGAGGATACGGTTCTGCTTTAGATAAGGTAAAAGTGGCTCTTCGATCTGGGACTTCCCATTGGTACAATCAAGTATTCGGACCAGACATGGCTGACTTTGTTATTGAAGCAAAAGTGCTCATGTACCTCACCGAACTCGCAGAAGGCTTGGAGAGAATCGGGTACAGCACAATAACGGGCGAAGAGTTCAACAAACTCCCCACAGAAGATAAAAATCTAGTATTTGAAAAGCACTTCTTAGAAGACTATCTCGACAGCTTCATTAACGACCATGTTAAGATGGACTCAATGAACACTACTGGGTTCTTAGATAATCCCGGCGTAGGCGCAGGACTCTATGGTCAAATGAAAGATTGGTATATGTCTACAGCAGGAGCAGGCGTTCTTGGTCAAAAGATCAAAGAGTTGCTTCCAATGTTACCGCAGAGGGCAGCTTGAGACAGAAACTCGATAAAGTTATAGTTGGTGGGTCTTTGGAGTCTATGCTATATGCATGGCGCACACAGACGAAAATCCTAGTGAAAGAAAAAAAGTACGTTTTCCGATTTTGTGAAAATTTTTTTCCGACCACTTTTCCAGATTTTGAATGCGAGAACCCCAAGAGACTCTCGTCAAACCTATCGTTTGCTCTCTCCATCGGAGGTTTAATGCCCTATGCTGGAAATATCGAGAATATAAGACAAGAAGGCGACCGGCTGAAGATCATAACCAAGGGCAACCGACGTGTTGAGATCGAAGCAGAGGAGATCATCCACTTTGACAAATATTTGAAGGATTATTGGGTTTATGACTTTTTTGATTCTCGACAAATGCGCGCTCATGAGGTAAATGAGATATTTGACGATACCGATGAATTCGTCAAAAAAATTAATTTTTATATGTCTCCAAGAGCCGCTAATGGTACAACAAAAGACTTCATAGGAAGCTCAAATTTGACCCACAAGCAGCTTTTGAACCCTGACTATGGTCCTGGTATCGCAAAGTTAAAAGTCATGCGTATGCTCAAAAGCGCTGGTTTAAAAGGTCCCTTTTCCCAAGTGTACAAGGGCAAAGAATACTACAAGAAGCCAAAGATAGAATTTCACAAAAGAGTCGTAGCGCAAATGTATGAGCCACTTTACGATTTTGAGACAATACACAATATGGAACAGCAAAAGGAGAAAGCATGGAAGACGTTCGAGACCTTGAAGAAGAAGGGAGAAATCTTGTAGGCATTATTCCTATTGCTGGACATGAATCTTTTGATTTTGGTCAACCATGGCCCGACTGCATGATGCCGATCGCTCCTAATTTCAGCCTTATTGAAGCAGCCGTCGCTGAGTGTGCTTGGGCTGGATGTAAGTCAATCTGGATTACAGTGAATCACGACTTTTGCAAGTATATACGTAAGAGGCTTGGAGACTGGTGTCTGGACCCTGTGTGGTCGCATAGAGTGTTCGATAGAAACATGGGAGAGTCCAAAAGACGTATTCCAATATATTATGTGGGAGTCAATCCAAAAGATAGACACAAGCGTGATTGTACCTCATGGTCGGTCATACACGGCGCTCTGTGCGCCTTCAAGACACTGCAGGCTTTGTCTAAGTACATGATACCCTCAAAGTATTACGTGTCCTTCCCGCACGGATACTTCCCCGCATATCAACTGCGAGAACATAGAAAGATAATCAACTCAAAGCAAAACTGCTACATTACATCTCATGGAAACTCTGTGAAAGACGATAATTTTATGTCGTTCACTTTCGGCAAGGATGAGTGGCTGGAATTCAGAAGAGTCATCAGGACAGGAACGGGCTATAGAGTGCCGGGAAGCACACCTGAAGACAACCTGTTGTTGGACCCATCAGAAATGTGGTCTGCAAGGTATTTTGGAGTTGACAAAGTATTTGAGCCGTTGAACCTAGAAGAGTCTCACGAGATCAAAGTTGAGAACTACTTTAACATCCGAAGCTGGGAAGAGTATAGAGATTTCTTGGCTGCATCAAGAGGCTTCCCGATCAAGCGTCCATCCAAATCGATTCTTATAGGAGCACGGGCAAATGCCGCTTGTGGCGACTATTTAGAGGATGATGAAGGATAAACTTAAATTTAAAAAGCTCCTAAACGAGTTTCGCTCCATGGAAGCCGAATTTGCCTACAACACAGAGGTTCTTGTCGATGCACGAGAAACCTTTCAATGCTCGTACCTAAAGTGGTGTGAAGAAAATGGAGTGGACATCAAGGCACTCGAAGAAGAAAGGAGCAAACAAGTAGTGTTCAAGCAGCCTCCGGTCGAGAAGAAAGATTCATATGAAAGAATCGAGGTTAAACAAAAGACGACTCAACACAAAGAAGTCTTCAAATCAGTCGCGAAAAAGATGCACCCAGACAAACTAGACGATGGAGACCCAAGAAAAGACGAGTTCAACACAGCTTTTCAGAAGGCAGCAAACGCCATGGCGGAGAGCCAATGGGGAGAGTTGTTCGACATCATTGATAAATACGAAATAGACATCCCAGACTACAACGAAGCAAACGAATCTTTGGAGAAAGACATTGAAAGAATGTCGAGCAAACTCAAGCAACAAAAGTCAACCTATGCTTGGCTTCTAGAAGATTGCGGAGAGGATCAGGTTTGCAAAGATAGGGTGATAAGCCTGTTTCTAAGACATGCGTACAATTGGGATGGGATTAAGAGACCTTAAGGCTGGTGACTTGGTAACTCACGTCTACAAAGGCGTGAACAATGAATATAGTTTGGGCGTGGTATTGTCGGCAGAAACGAGCTTGGGGCTAGTAAGAGTAAAGTGGAGTTCTGGGAATGAAAGTTTACACGTACATTATATGCTGAAATGGATTGCTTGAACTATTTATAGTCAAATGAGGGTCCGATATGCAAATTACAAGAGAAGAACTTCAGCAAATCATCAAAGAAGAGCTTGACGCTGTACTTGACGAGAAGCGAAAGAAGAAAAAAAAGAAGAAGAAAAAGAAGTCCAAAGGCAAAAAAGACGCATGTTATCACAAAGTGCGTTCTCGCTATGACGTTTGGCCATCTGCTTATGCTTCCGGAGCTCTCGTGAAGTGTCGCAAGGTTGGTGCTAAGAACTGGGGCAATAAGTCAAAGAAGAACGAGTCATTGAGCGAAGAATTTTCCAAGCACGACATGTATGACCCAAAGACTGGTAAGAAATATGTAGCTAATGTTGAGGCAGATCATACATCAATGGCTAAGAAAGGCTATGTCCACGTTGACCCCAAGAAGATTGAAAAGATTCTTCGCGATGAAGGCGGCGCAGCCGGCATGGATCCGTTCTTGAAAGAGTTTGGCGAAAACATGAAAGACGAGATCTTGAAGGCACTCGAGAACATGCCTTCTGTTGCAAAACATGAAGACGGAGATTATATTCTCGATGACGACAAAGAAGTAAACTTGCAAGAAGTAAAAAATTGTGGTTGCGGATTAAACCCATGCAAGACATATGGAAGACAATAGGTCATGAAAATCACAAGAGAAGAACTACTCCAAATCATCAAGGAAGAGCTAGCTGCTGTTATCGAGGAGAAAGAAGAGTTTCCTGAGAAAGTGCACAAGAAAGCTCGGTACATCCAAGATAAAGAAGGCAAAGACAGAGATCAGGCGTATGCTATAGCAATCAGCATGTATGAAGATGGAGATCTAGACGAAGCCCAAGCATACCATTGGGATGAACCAGAGTGGTTTTATGGCGACGGATATGGAGATGGTACTCTCGAAGAAAAGAAAAAACGAAAGAAACGTAAAAAAGCTGGAACTGAATCTAGCAAAGAGTCTTCGCTTCGTGACTGGTTCGGTCGCAAAGGAGCTAAAGGCAAAAAGAAAGGGTGGGTTGATTGTAATGCACCTGACGGCAAAGGCGGTTACAAGTCTTGCGGTCGCTCGAGCGGAGAGAAACGAAAGAAATATCCTGCATGTCGCCCAACCCCTGGTGCTTGCAAAGAAAGAGGCAAGGGTAAGTCATGGGGTAAAAAAGCAAAGAAACGAGGAAAAAAGAAGTGAAACTATCAACATCAAAACTTAAGAAACTAATCAGCGAAGAGGTGATGAACGAGACCCAAAAGGCTCTTGGTCTACCTCACGTATTCACCAACTTCGATTTGGCGAAGAGAATCTTTGCAGCAATCAAGGAAGGCGCACCAGAAGAAACTATCATGGCTTTGAGAAATATGGCTCTCAACAGAATCAAGCTTACAAGACGAGATATCGGAAAGGGAATTGATGTCGATAACAAGACGCAAGAAGATATGTTCTTGCAACAAGCAGTAGACGAAATTGACAAGAGTCGTGGAGACTACGACATGAGCATAGATAGAAGTTCATTCGATGCAGTAACTAAGTCAGAAATGGGAATCCCAGACGAAGGTCCATATGCAGGCTATGCTCTTAGTCGAAGAGCACAACAGCGTCACAGAAAGAACTATGAAGATATGTATAGAGACGCCGCTAAGCAAAGAGCACTAAGAAAAGCTGGTAAAAAATATCTTCCATATACATTAGATCGATTTGAAGATGACGACATGTTTGAAGGCTTACAGTACGAAGGTGATGACTCAATCATGGAAATGTTTGATGACGCCGTACTTGAAGAAGGTGGACTAGTATGTGGTGGTTGCTTGTTTGAACAACTTCAGGAAGCATCATGCGGATGTCCAAACCTGATGGGCGAAGCAGTATATCAAGGCAAGACCGTTCAACTCAACAAGCCAACTCGTGGAGACGTAAAGAAATTTAAAGTCTACGTAAACTCTGGTAAGAAAGACAGCAAGGGTCGAATCAAAGCAAAGAAGGTAAACTTCGGCGACAAGAATATGAAGATCAAAAAGAACAACCCTAAGCGACGTAAGTCATTCAGAGCACGTCATAACTGTGCGAATCCAGGTCCAAAGACAAAGGCAAGATACTGGTCTTGCAAGAAGTGGTAGGAGACAACCATGGCTGCAATAACTAAAGATGATATATGGAAATTAATTCAAATGGGATTGGGGATGCTTGTAATCCCTCTTTCTGGATGGGTTTGGAACATGAACGTAGAAGTTGCTGAACTGAGAAACGACCTCGGAGATGCAGAAGCCACAATCATTGCTCTTGAAAAGAAGAGAGATCAATATGAGGATAAAGAAGTAGAACTAATGACCCAGATCATTGGAATCGAGAAGGACATTGAGTACATGAAGAACTCTTTGAGCCGCATCGAGGAGATGGTGACAAAGCAATGAGCATCTTATTGTTCCTAGCTTTGACGAGTCCTTCAGAAGAAAAGCCGATAGATGATCTCAAGCGAGACACAAAGGCTCTTGAGTTGTTTCTGCAAGACAAGGAAGATCACAAAGATCATTGTCCAAAGCTAAAATGGAATCAACCAGATATTGCTATCTATAAAGAGACGCTAAAGTCTCAACTACCATCTGGTTGCAAAAAATGACTCACACAGATTTAATATTCAAAGCAATTTATTGGAAGGCGATGTTCTTTGGGATAGCAATTCCCAGCATCGCCTTCTGCTGTTTTTATTACCTGTCTTACAGGCAACAACAAAAATTTTTAGAAAAGTTAGAGAAATTACTTGACAAGTGATCCTCAATAGGTTATATTGTAATATATAATCGGAGGACATTATGACAAACTACAACTTAGGCTATGCATGCATCAACACTGAACTATCATCACGCAAAGTAAAGGTTTCAACCAACCGCACAATGCGCAAGAAAACATTTCAAGAGAAAGGTCTCGACTATGTGTCGGAGATCATCCTTGCTAACTGCACTGATCTACTGACCATTCTCAAGTGGAACGCAGAACACGACATTCACTTCTTCAGAATGTCCTCAGAAATCTTTCCATGGGCATCGGAATACAACCTCGAAGATCTTAAAGACTTTGATGCAATCGAGGAAGCCCTTTACGAAGCAGGACTGTTCGCAAACGAGCACAACATTCGCTTGACTTGCCATCCCGGTCCCTTCAACAAACTTTGTTCTCCCAATGAGCAGGTTGTACAGAACACCATCAAAGACCTTGAAGTCAACGGTAAGATGATGGACTTGCTTTGTCAACCTCGCTCTCCTTGGGCGAAAATCAACATTCACGTAGGAGGAGCGTACAATGATAAACCTATGGCCCTTGCTAACTTTTGCAAGAACTATGCACGACTATCAGACGCAGTCAAAACGCGACTGACGGTCGAGAACGACGACAAGGAGTCTTTGTACTCCACACAAGAACTTTACGATGGTGTCTTCAAAGTCATCGGCATCCCTATTGTCCATGACTATCATCATCACACAATGTGCACTGGTGGACTAACACAACAGGAGGCAGTTGAACTCGCACTTACAACGTGGGGTGACGTTGTCCCTGTTGTCCACTACAGCCAGTCACGAGCCATCGAGCACAATGACCCTAAGATCAAACCACAAGCCCACAGCGACTCTTATTGGACGCCTATCGACACGTTTGGTCACCGCATGGACATCATGCTCGAATGCAAACACAAAGAAGTAGGTCTATTCAAGATGCGTGAGTTGATGGCTGACTCATCTTGTATGGCTGCGAAATAACGGAGGACAAATGAATTTTTATTACGGAATGCTTCTGTTCCTTATCGGACAGACACTTGCTTGGTTCCAATCGAACTCAGGCATCATAACAGAAGAGAATGCGACAAGGGCAATGTGGATTGCTGCAGCATTTGCTCCCATCACAACACTGTCGTTTGCTTACGGCACTAAATTTATGTACGAGAATATGGACTCTCTGTGGTCTATTCGATTTATTACATTCGGCATTGGCTATTTAGTGTTCATACCGCTTACATGGTATTTTCTCGGAGAGGAGATGTTCACAGCAAAGAATGGTATATCATTTCTTCTTTGTTTGGCTTTACTTCTCATTCAAGCATTTATGAATTAGGAGAGACAAATGACTTACGCTTATATTTTTCACAACAATATATATTATGTTCCTCGCATGCCTTCTCTGTGCGAGGCAAGAGAAAGAGAAGAGATATTTGTAAAAGAGTTTGGAGACGAACCTTTTATTGTCGGACCTTTTGAATGGGAGATCCTTTCAACAAAGTTCGAAACGTTAACCCTTGAAGTGAGCGATGTTTAATGTTGGAGATTTAGTTAGACATAAACCAAGCGGAATACAAAGAGATCGAAATAACCCTTTGAAAAAATTTGGTATTGTTGTTTCTGTGGAAAGGGGTGCAATATCATCCATGTGGGGTTCAAATCAAGATATGATAACGGTGAGGTGGCTACCATGGAATCAAGAACAAAAAATGACAGAAGTTTGTCTAGAGCCCATGAAGAAAACCTCGTAGGGGAACTTGTCTCGTGCGAATGGCTCGAAGGAAGCGTGTGTATAGCACTCGAAAGAGAAGTTAGAAGACTATCGATACTAACATCGTACTGCATATACCTTGTGCACGACTTCACAACAAACTCGACATATTGGGTTGATGAAGAGGATTTAAAAAAACTTTAAGTTTTTACTTGACAAGTCCTCTTCATCATGTTATATTATAAACATAATTCGGAGGACATATGAACTTAAGAAAAGAACAATTTGTAAACTTGCACGGACACTCGTGCTTTTCACTATTTGACGGCTTCGGCTTCCCGCAGGAGCACATGGACTTTGCCTATGAGAATGGATCTCGAGCACTTGCTCTCACAGATCATGGCTGCATGAATGGCTTGTCTTATCAACTGCTTCGAGCAAAAGAGATGAAGGCTGAAGGTAAAGACTTCAAGCCCATCTTTGGTGTCGAGGCTTATTACATTGATTCGCTATCAGATTGGCAAACTCTTCGAGACGAGATTGCTCAAGACAAGAAGCGTGCGAAAGAAGTAGAGAGCGGAGACTCCGCTATGGTTGTTGAAGATGAACAACGTAACGACAAACGTGCGCTTGGTCGTAAGCGACACATCGTTCTTCTCGCACAGAATCAGAAAGGTCTCGAGAACATTTACGAGATGGTATCCAAATCATACTCTGGAGACTACTTCTATCGTAAACCACGCATTGACTGGGAACTTCTGAAGAAGCACTCAGAAGGCGTTATTGTAGCTACAGCATGCCTTGGAGGTATTGCCGCTGGCTCTATGTGGAAACATCAAGAAGAAGGCGAGGATGCGATTGTGGACGACATGATCGCTAATCTGACCAAGTTTCGTGATGTTTTCGGCGACAGATTTTATGCTGAATTGCAATGGAATAACATTCCAGAGCAGCATCTGTTAAATCGTTGCCTAATTAAAGTAGCAAAGCAACTTGGAATCAGACTTATTTCCACTTGTGACTCTCACTATCCACGACCAGATTCATGGAAAGATCGAGAGGTATACAAGCGACTGGGCTGGCTCGGCAAGATGCCTGAGTGGATGGATGATAATATCCCAGAGTCAGTGGAGGAAATAGGCTATGAACTTTATCCGAAGAATGCACAAGAAATGTATGAGTCATATCGCAGATATTCAGATGATCTCGATCTTACTTACGACGATGATCTGGTTATTGAGTCAATCACAAACACAGCCCATATCGCTTTTGAGCAGATTGAAGATTTTCTTCCTGACACTTCTGTTCAGTTGCCTTCTTTTATCGTCCCGACTGGCGTTAACGCTGATGACTACCTCAAGGAAGTTGCTGAAGAGGCTCTTCGTGTATATCTCCGAGGTACCGACAAGACAACAAAGCGACACTATCGCAAAAGACTAGAGGAAGAACTTGATGTTATTGCTTCTCAAAAGTTCAGCGAGTATTTTCTTGCTACAAAAGCAATCACTGATTTCTCTTGGAACTACACATTTGTCGGTCCTGCTCGCGGATCTGCAGCAGGTTCTCTATTGGCTTTCCTTCTGAAGATTACTCAGATCGATCCAATGAAGTGGGGACTTCCTTTTGAACGGTTCCTTACTCGTGGCTCTGATGGATTCCCTGATATTGATATTGACTTTGGAGACAACGCTCTCATCAAAGACAAGATGGTCGAAGAATGGGGTGAAGACTCTGTTGCGTTTATTTCGAACTACAACACTCTTCAACTGTCCTCGCTTATCAAAGATATCTCAAAGCGTGAAGGCATTGACTTCACCGAGGTCAACAAGGTAACTAAGGCTATGCTTGCAGAGGCAACTCCGAGAGCAAAGAAAAAGCACGGCATCAAGGCTGGTGTGTATACTCCAACCTTCCAAGAGGTCTGCGAGTTCTCCGAGAGCCTTCAGCAGTTCTTCCGCAACTATCCAGAAGTCAAAGAGCAAGTCTTTGGTTTGATTGGTCAACCTCGATCTATCGGTCGCCATGCGGCTGGTGCTATCATCGGAGACTATCTACCAAGCAAGATGCCTTTGATCTCTTCAAAAGGTATTCGACAGACTCCGTGGGCTGAGGGGCAGAACGTTCGTCATCTCGAACCTCTCGGTTTCATTAAGTTTGATATCCTTGGTCTCGAAACTCTCAAGACATTCGAGGACACAATCGTGAGAATCTTGAAGAAAGAAGGTGTTCGCAATCCAACGTTTGAACAATGCCGAGACTGGTACAATGAGAACTTGCATCCATCTGTATTAGACATGAATGATCAACGAGTATACGAAGAGGTATTCCACCAAGGCAAGTATGCAGGTATCTTCCAGTTCATGAACGGAGGTATGCAGCGACTTGGTACAGCAGCAAAGGTAAACTCTATCGAAGAGATTGCGACTGTGTCTGCTATTTATCGTCCAGGTCCATTGTCGGCAAACGTTGATAAGATGTATGTGAAAGCAAAGCATGGCGGCGAGGATGTGGAGTATGATCACCCTCTCATCGAAAGCATCTTGGGCAAGACCTTTGGTCTTATCGTGTTCCAAGAGGACATCATGAACTTGGTTAACCAGATTGGCGACAAGATTACGATGTCTGATGCGAACGTGCTGCGTAAGTTGTTGACGAAGAAAGGCTTGTCTGAGACCAAAATGAAAAAGAAGAAAGATCTTTACGAACGTTTCCTCAAAGGTTGCGAGAAGAAAGGTATGTCCTATGCCGACGGCAAGGTGCTTTGGGGTAAGATGGAATACTTCTCTGGCTATGGTTTCTCTAAGAACCACGCCATCCCTTACAGCATCATCTCGTATCAGTGCGCATGGTTGCAGACTTACTATCAAGACGAGTGGATCTCTTCATTCCTTGATCATGAACCAGACAAGCGTAAGGAAGCGGCTATCAACATCGCTCGTTCGTTTGGCTACGAGGTTGCTCCGTTGGACATCAATACATCAGGCACAGCATGGGAAGTGCGAGATGGAAAACTAGTCCCTCCTCTCACAACCATCAAAGGTCTTGGTGAAGCAGCCATCGTAGAAGTCATCCATAAGCGTCCATTTGAGACCGTTGAGGACCTTTTGTTCGACAAAGGGGTGGTTGCTCGGAAAGTGAACAAAAAGTCCTTAGACGCCATGTGTCGAGCCGGAGCGATGGAATCCTTGATGGATGATAGATTCTTTGGAGACAAACACTTCTGGTCAGCAGTTGTTGTAGACAAGCCGAAGAACAAGAAGAAACTTGATGAGAACATCGAGAAGTATAAAGATGAAGGAACCTTCTCCAAAGGTGAGCGCATCAACCACTTGCAAGCCTTGACTGGTATCTATCCAATCAACATGGTCGTGCCTGTGAAGGCGTACAAGTTCTTCGAGATGCAAGGTATCAATCCTCTATCAGAGTATGATCCACAACTTGGAAAAGGTTGGTGCATTCCAACCGAGGTCACAACTCGCAAGACAAAAGGCGGTAAGCCATACTATCAAGTCACAGTCATTGATTCGAACATGAAGACTCAGCGAATCAACTGTTGGGGAGTCAACCCGAAGACCGACTTTATCTATACTCATAGATTGTATGTGCTCGAATGGCCGACTTACAATGCGACATGGGGCTTCTCCACAAAAGGTGGAATATCAAGAAACTGGAAACTATTGGGGTAAGCATGCCGAACAGAATAGACTTAACAATCTTCTGGACAGCAGAGTGCGATACCATGACTTACTATACAATGTTTCAAGCCGAGATTGAGGATATGGTCATGAACTACGAGTGGGGCAATCAAGCCCTGCTCTTCACATTTGTAGAACCAGAGACATTACGACAATGGATATGGGATCAGTTCTGTCGAGAACCAGAAGAAATAGTAATAGATAGAATTAAGTATTGACACTCTGTCTAATATATGCTATAATGTAATAGTGGAGGAAATATGAACAAAATAGAATTAGGAGACTCGCGAGAACTCCTCAAACAAGTCGCGACCAAATCTGTGCAGTCAATCTACTTTGACCCACCGTTCAACTCAAACAGGAAGTACAGACTTACATCAGACGATGACTCAATTGGTTTTGACGACATTTTTGCTTCTGATGAAGAATACATTTCTCTCGTTGAACCAATGGTGAAAGAGTGCGCTCGTATTGTAAAGAAAGATGGCTCGTTCTTCTTTCATATCTCAGCAGACCAAATGCTCATACCTCATGCAGTATGTTCAAAGTACTTCAAAAAGGTACAGCCAATCTTTTGGAAACGCTCGAGATCAAAGAACAACATCAAGACCAAACTTGGAGCATGCACTGACGTTATCTTTTGGTGTTCTCACGTAGACAAGCCGAAGTTCAACATGGTATATCAACCTCTTGACTCTTACTATGCGGAGAACTCTTACAAAAACAAAGATGCTCGAGGCAACTACGCTCTTGGTCACGTTTGCTATACAAAGACTCAGGCACCAGACCCAAGCAAGTCGGACAGATACTACAGCATCACTCACAACAACAAGACGTATAGTCCGACATACGGTTGGAGGATGTCTGAAGAAGACTTGCAAGCATTGATTGATGATGACCGCATTCACTTTCCAAAGAATAAAAAGAATGCGAACCCATACAAGAAGATCTATGCTCATGAGTCGAAAGGCAAGCCGTCGACAGATTACTGGGATGACCTTCACTCAATCGCAATGGGATCAGAAGAGCGAGTCTATCCAACACAGAAGCCTGTGGCTTTGATGAAGCGCATCATTGAGATGTCGACAGATGTTGGAGACACAATCTTAGATCCAGTAGCAGGAGCAGGAACAACAGGTGTCGCAGCATCACTACTTGATAGAAACTACATCATGTTCGATATTAGCGAGGATGCAATAGAAACTTGCAAAAGAAGAATAAAAAATGAAGGAAAAAACTTGACAACAGTTTGAGATCGTGTTATATTATTAACATAATACAAAACCCGGAGGACACATGGGATACAAAACAGACGGATCATCACACAAAGATGGAATCAACAATGAACAAAACTTGGTTGAAAGACTTCAGTCACAAGCGCAACAACTTTACCCACAACTAAGTGATGACTTTCAAGTCGTCAAGCGTGGCGGTACAAAGTTCAAGCAAGATATGGAGATCATTGATGGAGATGAGACAATCCTTATCTCTGCAAAGAAGAAGACAGACATTTCGTCTGGCTCTTTTGACTGGGTTAACTCATCATCTGCGACAAAGACTATTCCATGTCTAAAAGAATTTGCAGACGCAGTAAAAGATGCAGGCAAGACTCATGAACTGAAGGGATCTGCGAAGTTGGATGTACTCATTGCCTCGCATAGAGCACTGGGTAAGTTAACATCAGACGATATATCGACGATTCTCAAAGAGCATGTATCAAAGAAAAACAAAGACATGAGAGTTATTATCTCGGAGACTACAACTGGTACAAACTGGGAGTATAACTTTGAAGACTCACCACTTCACAACTCCATTCAGAACCACACACCAAGAGTTCAGATGGGCGATGGAATTGATTCAGCCAAGATTATGTTCGAGGATGAAGAAGGCAATACAATTGACCATGGTCTTCGTATTCGTGTTGTAACAAACAATGGTATCGGGGCATTGATTGGTAAATCAACAGCCAATAAGTCTTCGCAAGGTGTCGTGAAGATTCAGCAAGACAACATTCCAGGGCTCATTTCTGGTCTTGGAAATAAAATTCGCAAGTTTTAACTTGACAAACAAACTTAAACATGTTACATTATAGTACATTCATAACAACGGAGCAACAATGAGAAAAAAGACATTAAACTTTATAGACAAAACATCCATTAGAGATTATCAAACAAATGCTGAATTGATCATGCAAAAGGGTCATATCTCACCACCATTGGACAAAGGAGATAGGAGATATAGAGAAATTTGGGACTACATTGTCCAAAATAATTTGGGTGTCGAAATCGTAACAGATATTGACTATCAAACAGAAATATATTCTTCGAGCAGTCCATACGCACCATATTTCCAAATTCGTGAAAGTTCAGAGAACGAAGATGTCATTGATGACTTGATGGATCAGTTTTATTCACAAGCAAAAATTATGCAAAGATTACCGATCGGAACTTATATCAACGGAAAAATTCATGTATCGGTAGGTAATCACCGAGTGAAGTCTCATGTAAAAGGACAAAGTCAATTTCCAACAAAACAAATCTCAAGACCTATAATCATATTCGACCCAGAGAATGAACTTAGTGATTTGGAAAAAGCATTGCACGGCTTGGAAATTGCAGCTATTAGTAATAGAAAAAACGAAGATCACACAGAACCAGAGACGACATCTGATGTAGCAAAGCAACTTCAAAAGAGAATAGAAGTTGAAGAAAAACTTGGTACAACCTTCCAATCTGAAGAAGTAAAAAGAGAGTTTGCTGAAGACTGGATGTCGAGAAACAAAGATGTAAGTTCTACCTTTCAAACAAGAGTTCTGAACAAACTGTTCTCAGAAGACATCAGTCACCCAATTGAATTGCAAACTGATGCTGAGATTGATATAGAATGGCAAAGATCTTTCGGAAACAAAACATTTTGGGATCCTGAGAGATCTAAGGTTCCACAAAAGAAATATGTTTCGCATTTTGGAAACTTTAAGTTAACGGTAATAAACCAGTGGCTAAAGAGAGAAAAGTGGTCCGATAAAAACAAGAGAATACAAGCAGTTGTTCGAGTTGGAAAAACTATGGATGCAAAAATTACATCAGAAAAAGGCGTTCAATCTGGAAGATCCTCTTATCTAAAAGAAGTCAAAGATTGGAACAGCAATGTTAACGTTATAGAGTCTGGTATGCCCCTTATAACACACATCTTGTTTGTAAAGCAGACGGACAACGGCTCTTATGAGGCTTATGAGTGGAATGAACAAACAGAAGAATTTGATGAAAAATAGTTGACAAACAAACTTAAACATGTTATAATATAATATATTCACAACAACGGAGGAATTATGAGTGGATTTGAATTCGTATCAGGTTTTGGCGGAGCCGAAACAATTGCAATAGTAGAGAAGGCGGACGACGCCAAAACAAAAGAAGAGCACATGGCTGACTATCTCGAGAGCATGAAAGCAATCGAAGATGCTATGGAGCCTTACAAAGATCAAAAGCGAGATCTGAAAGCAAACTATGTCGAGAACGGCTGGCTTACAAAGCAAGACATTTCCCTCGCAGTAAAAGCATACCGTCTCGCAAAAGATGATACCGACATGTCGGCATTGATCGATATGGTCGAAGCCCTTAAAGACAAGGGGGTTTGATGACTGGAGACAGTTTACTGAACGCAGCATACCTGCACTTCAAGGCTGTAAAGGCGAGAGCCGAAGCAAACTTGGAGGTGTATCTTACGGGGTACGCAGGTGTTGCTGAGCACCCTGATGTAGTCAAGGAAGTTATTGAATTGACTAAAACAATTGTAGAAGCCGATGAGGCGATAAAATTTTTGGAGGAAAAAATATGAGATTTATAAACATCAAAGGTTTTCATGATGAAGACATCGCAATCAATGCGAACAATATTACATCGATCAAAAGGTCTGGTAACTACATCATCATTGTTCTAGGTTCAGATTTGATCACCACACAGTTCACAGATGTTCAGCACGCCATTGATTACATTCAGCGTGCTTCATCGATATCTCTTTCTGGTTCGTAATGAACTCAAACCTTTCAATTCAGACTATTTAATCATGATTAAATGGAGACTTAAAATATGACACCAGAACAACTAAGAAAAATCATTTCAGAAACCATCGATGAAGTTTACAAGATGTCTGCGCAAGACAGAGAGGAACTTCAAAGAAGAGGGTACACTGGTGAAGAAGATGACTGGCTTCGAAGACAGATAGGATTGCAATATGCAGATGAAGTTGAAGAGGATATTGTGAACCTCAGAAACTATCAAAAGCGACTGCGTTCAACACCCGAAGGAAAAGCCATGATTCAAGCATTTAGATCTGGTAACGGTGTTACAGTAGCACACGGTCTTGGATACATTAGTTATGCCGAGTCTGAGTTGGGAGGTAAAGGCGATGAGAAAAGAAAGAGTTTGAAGAAGTGGATGGATAGTTATTCTTCATTGAACAAGAATCAACTGTCTACAGTTGCTTGGAACGGATCTCCACAAGACCTTCCGAAAAATTTTACCAGTTATGGTAACCACGAAGCGATAACAGGTGGTACAGGGTTTCTGCTTAAAGGATACCCTGTTCTCGTATCAAAGAACTCTGTATCTTCTCAGACATTGAGTTCCCTACCATCCGAATTGATTCAACATCAAGAACATTCAGGTATTGCGAAGAGAGGGTCTTTTGAAAGACCAGTATATTCTTTAGAGCAAATGAAGAAGTCCAAGTTTAGACCTGGCTGGGCGGCGGAAGTTTTGCTGGACAATTGGACTGTTACTGGCTGCTATGTGACCATGGAGGTTATCGAAGAAGCCAGAAAAAATAATGCACTTGTCTCTTTGTTTGACGACATCGATGCAACAGGTCTTCCCTGCTTTGTCTTTTCAAAGCAAGGGTATGTTAATAAATTACAATAAACAGGAGTTTAAAATGGAAACAATTGGTAAAAATATTGAAAATGCCAAACTTACACAAGGCGACTTGGTACTAGCAGCCTATTCTCTGGCTCAACTTCACAATGCTTATTTGGATAGCCTTGAGCGTGAAGACTATAAAGAGGAAATGACGGAAGAGCAGATGCATGCTAGCATCCAATCAATCCACGCAGCGCACACAAAGTTCAATGCGCTTATTCAAGTAATCGCACAAGATGCGGAGGATGCTCCAACTGAAGACGCGGAGCAATAATGAAAGCAGAACTTCAAGAAAAATTATACACAGACTATCCCGAAATATTTAAACAAAAAGACCTAGACATGACGCAAACAGCAATGTGTTGGGGAATCTCATGCGGCGATGGGTGGTATACTTTGATTGATGAACTCTGCGACAACATCAAGAACCATGTGGACAACTTCAACAGAAACAAGCCTGAAGAAGACCACATGGTTTGCCAAGCCACTCAAGTTAAAGAGAAGTTTGGAGGGCTGCGTTTCTACACATATGGCGGAGACGAGTTCATTGACGGCATGATAAATTTTGCCGAGTCGATGTCTTACCATATCTGCTCTGAGTGTGGAGACCCTTCCGAAAAACAAGACAATAACAGAGGTTGGATTTACACAATGTGTAATAAATGCAAGGAGAATAAATGAAAGTAAAAATTAAAAAACTACATCCGGATGCGGTCATTCCAAAGTACGCCAAGTTGGGCGACGCTGGTCTTGATCTAACAGCCGTTGATGTAGTAGCAGATGGAAACACCCTGACGTACAAGACGGGTCTAGCAGTTGAGATTCCACCTTGGCACGTTGGACTTTTGTTTCCAAGATCATCAGTCTACAAGACTGGACAATCTCTTACTAATTGTGTAGGAGTTATCGACTCAGGATACAGAGGAGAGATAATGATGAAGTTCACACTATCTCCTTATGCTAAAGAGTATGATATCGGAGACAGAGTAGGACAACTACTTATTATTCCTTACCCTAGAATTGACTTTGTTGAAGTTGATGAACTAACAGCAACTGAACGTGGAGAGGGTGGATATGGTAGCACAGGGAGATAGACATGCCTTTAAAGAAAGACGGAAACGCTAAGCGAGTACACTTTTACGCAGACAAAGACGCACACATCAGATTCAGAACTTCTCTGGAGAAACACAACATGACGATGTCTGAGTTCTTACGTGCTTGTTGTGAGGCTGTATCGGACGACGACAAAGACATGTTGACCTTCTTGGATTCATACAAAGAAAAAAGCGAGAAACATTCCAAAAAGAAAACAAAAATCCTTCAGAGAGATCTGAAGAAAAGCGACAACCTTTTGGAAGACTTAGGCATCGGAGAGGACGATATTGAAAGCCTTTTCGACTTCATTGCCGACCAACACCCAGAAATCTAAGGCCTCTTTTGCCTTTTCTCGGTGTAGAACCTATTTAATGATACAAAATCTAGATTTTTTAAGGAGATTAAGCTATGGCTAAAAAAACTTTAAACGAGGCAGTTGTTCGACGATTTCAAAAATTGGCGAATGTTGCTCCAATTCACGAAATGAACTACAAGCGTGATGACTACATGAACGAAGAGGAAGAAGCAGAAGAAGCAGGTGAAGAACTTGCTGCTGATGCAGACGCCCCTGCTGGTGAAGAAATGGCTGATATGCCTGCTGAAGAAGATGACGCAATGGACGGCGATCTTGAGTTGACTGATGAAGAAGCCCAAGCAATCATCGACCTTGGTGCGAAACTTGAAGCAGCAATGGGTATGGACGACATGGACATGGATGCTGGTGCTGAAATGGACGCTGCTCCAATGGGCGACGAAGAAGATATGGGCGAAGAAGATCTTATGGAAGCACTTCGTGGTATCTCTTATGTTCCTTCTCAAACTGAAATTGTAAACGAAGTTGCTCAACGTGTCGCACGACGCTTGAAGGCTGCTAAGTTGCATGAAGCAAAATTAAACAAAGCATTGGGCAGAAAGTAATTAATTTTACTTGACAAACCTTTGGTTTGGTGTTATAATTAAAGAGAGGCTTGTCCTCTCTTTTTTTAATGGAGGTTAAATGATAAATTTTATACTTGCTTTCATGATTGGATGCACCTTAACATATCTCGTAACGGTTGTCTCCTCAGCCTTAGTGGCTTCAACGGTTCTAGAAAAAGCCAATCTCACTTACGCCTTGCTTCTCATGAGCGCTTACGAAGTAAGCATACAACAACTAGAGAAGGCTATAGTGGCTGGTAAGATTCCCGATAACCAAGCAAGCGTTCTAAGAAGAGCAAACAACGACGAGTTTGAGAAGTTCGCCAACAAGAAGATTCAAGAGGTATTAAAACTTATTCCAATATCTCACACTAATATCATACGATATAAAAATTTTAACGAGATGAAAGTCTACGTAACTCAACAATACAGGAGCAATTATGCAAAATCTAAGCAAGAAATCTAAGAAGACAAAAAAGAAGTCTAAAGAAGAAGTTGTCGAAGAAGAGTCTTCAGAAGAGACAACCGAAGAAATTGAAGAAGCACCAGAAGACGAAGCACCACAGCAAATGTCCTTGATGGATCTCCTAGCAGGAGGCGCAGGAGGCGCTCAGAGCCCCGAAGCACGTTCCATCATGTTTGTGGGTGAGGTAACCGAAGAACGTGCCGCAGACTTGATCTCAGCGCTTCTAGTACTATCTCAGACAAAAGAACCAGATGCAGAGCGAGCAGAACCAATCAAGTTGTACGTATCAACTTACGGTGGTTCAGCAGACGAGATGTTCGGCATCTATGATGTTGTTAACTACTGCAAGAAGTTCTGCGACATCGAGACAATCGGTCTTGGAAAGGTTATGTCTGCTGGTACTTTGATGTTAGCATCGGGAACCAAAGGCAAGCGCAAACTCGGAAAGCACTGTCGTGTTATGATTCACGCAGTTAACGGAGGTCAAGTTGGAGACATTCACAATCTTCAGAACGAACTCGAACAAACCGTAAGTCTTCAAGACTCTTACATCCAGGCTCTGTCTCATGAAACAAACATGACCAAAAGACAGATCCAGACACTAATTAATCGTAAAGTAAACGTTTATTTGACGGCTGAAGAAGCAATCGAAAAAGGTTTAGCTGACGAGATTTTGGAGTAGTCATGGACAAGTATTTCTACAATGAAGCATCATCCGCAAAATTAGGATGGGAACCATCTTGGTTCGGATGTGATAGATTCAATGACGACCTCATTGAAGCCATTGAGGAATACCAGAAGTCGAAGGGCCTCACAGCCGATGGGTTGTGTGGTCCCGGTACTTATCGGAGAATATACACAGATAGACAAGAGTCGATTGAAAAGTTCAAACCAAACACAAAGAACAACAAAGAGTCTTTCATCATCTACAACTCCGAGTATTTCGATATTAAATGGCCAAAGGTCAAACTATGGTTCGAAGGTGACGGTCTCAAGATGCGCAAAGGTTTCAGACGCATGACGGAGAAGCGAGATCCTTCGTTTTTTGTTTGTCATTGGGACGTATGCTTATCATCCGAGTCATGTTACAAAGTCCTTAACAATCGAGGACTAAGTGTTCACTTCTTGATTGATAACGATGGAACAATCTATCAGACAATGGATATCAATGACGTTGCTTACCATGCTGGTTCACGAACATGGAACAACAAGTCTATTGGAGTCGAGATCTCCAATGCTTACTACCCAAAGCATCAAGACTGGTACAAGCGAAACGTCGGAGAAGAACGACCACTAATCACAGATGCAGTTGTACATGGAAAGAAATTGGATCCATTCACAGGATTCTATCCACAACAACTTGATGCACTTAAGGCTTTAATGAGAGCCGTTAATAAAGCCACGGGAATACCCCTTCAAGCGCCTTTAGACCGTTCGAAGAGTACAAACACTACCGTGAGCAAAAAAGCCGCTAGCGGGCGATTTGAAGGCTTTATAAGCCATTATCATCTTACAAACCGAAAGATCGATTGCGCTGGTTTAGATTTAAAGAAACTATTGAGGGATGTGTAAATGAGCAACAAAATAAAAGTAAAAGATTTAGGAAAGATGATCAAGGAAGCCTTGTTGAGTGAGAAGAGGACCATCCAACTACCAAAAGATGGAAAGTCTTTTATAACTGTAAAAAAGCCACATGAATATCTAAGAACCGCCCTCTTAGATCAGGGATATGTTTATGACCCAATCAAACAATACAGACAAGTAGATAAAGTAAAAGACTTGGCTGCTAGAGATGGAGAGGGCGGATCAATTTCGCCCATAGACCTGGAACAAGGAATCGAGGCTGGAGATCCTTATGCAGAACCGTGGTTGGATTCGATTTTGCAAGGGACAAATGCACACAAAAGTAGTTTTGTGCCTATATCTCACAATTTTAAACAAGCTTCTGTGGATAAAGGTCTAAACAAAGCAGGTCAAGGACCAAAAAACTTTTACAGGGTGATCGAAGATTACTTGCGCGCTGGAGAATACCAAAAGACTCGAGATGTCTTGGATGACTTTCAAGCCTTGATTGATTTGAAAGCAGCCAACTTCGGCAGCGAAAACATCAGTGGTTATGTAAAAAAAGTAAAAGATGCTTTAGAGGGAGATGACCCAACTAGAGGACAAGAATTAAAAGTTGCCTTAAAATCTTTGAACAAAGCAATAAACACTAGCATAGAAAGATCTGCTCGACAATATAGAGATATAGCAGGACCCCTAGATGTATCAACACCAGAAGTAGAAGTCCCCGGGCTAGGTTCGACAGCACAAACACTTCCAGCTAGCACGACAAGTCTCGTACAAGCTGATTCTGCCTTACTGTCTCAGTTCGAACTGTTTGATTTTTCGAAAGGTGTTCAAGGATTTTTCGAAGACCTAGCATCCACTGCTGAAGATATCAAAAGTGGTACGATGCCTACAAATCCCGAAGATGCATTCGAATTCATTATCAAAGCTAATGTCGTCAATCGATTAGGATCACTATCAAAAATATATGACGTCTCAGCAGCTGGATTTGAATTCGAAAAGCTTTTGGCGGTTGCGCTAGGTGGCGCAAAAGTAGGTGGCGATTCAGGTGCTGCAGATGTTTTAGGTATCTTATCATCCGGAGATGTAATCCACACCAGTCAAAAGCTTGTTACTAGCGCTGATTCCAAACAATCTTATGCAAACACTGTGGAGCTTTTAAAGTCTGGGAAAAAACTTTATTATACTTTTCTTAAAAAAGTCGGAGGCAGCGACCCAAAGACAGAATATAATAAAATCAAAGTCTACATCAGCTCGATTTATACAACCGATGTTTCCAATCCAGTAGCATATACTAACAAAAACAACAGGGCTAGTGGAAATATATTTATCTCCGATCTTTACCCATCGGGAAAAATGTCTCCACCCAGAAAAGTACAGGCTGTAACATCATCTGGAGCATCTACTGAGAATTCTTTGAAAATCGCTCCAGAAGTAGTTTTTACAGAAATTCCCTTGGTTGACTTACCAACCAACTCGCCGGAAAAATTAGCCAATTTCATATCAGACCAAATAGTTGGGACAGACCCAGATAGCGGGACCGCTTTTCAACAAATGGCTAATAAAATTATTGACTCATTTAAGATTATAAAGAACATTGAGAGAAACACTCAAGAGTACAACTCGAATCGAGCCAAGAAGCAAAAGAATCCAAAGGCTAAAACAACCAGAAGTCCTTCAGATTACGTCACTCAGATTGCAAAAGACTATGTGGAATTAAAGAGTACATACGAAAGTATCTTTAAAGATCCTGAAAAGAAATCGGCTACAGTCGATAGTAAGCAAGTATTCACAGAGCAAAAAGTCACTTCTGATCTTCTCAAGAAAATAATCAAAGAAACTTTGAAGAAATAACTTGACAAAGCCTTCATTCGGTGTTATAATATAATATAACAATAACCATATGGAGGCTTAATGCAAAAACATTACAAACAAGGCTCCCCTCTCAATCAAGAGATTGTTGAGGGGGTCAATATTTTGGCGGACAATGTATCGGCAACTCTCGGACCTCGAGGACGAACCGTCGCATTGTTTCACAAAGAACAAGGCACGCCTGTCCTCACAAAAGACGGTGTGACCATTGCTGACTTTATTGAACTTGATAATCCGTTTCAAAACCTCGGAGCGCAAGTTATTAAACAAGCGGCAAAGCAAACCGTGGAGACTGCCGGAGACGGTACAACCACATCCACAGTCCTCGCAAGAGCAATCTTGACTGAAGGACAACGCTATCTGACCTCGGGTGTCTCACCTGTTGAACTCCAGCGAGGAATCAACAAAGCGGTTGATGCCCTAGTTACTGGACTAGATGACTTGGCGAAGCCAATCGAAACGGTTGACGACATCAAGCATATCGCAACGATCTCTGCGAACAACGATCATACCATCGGAACTCTTATTTCAACAGCCGTTGATAAAGCGGGCAAGGATGGCTCTGTAATCGTCGAAGAGGCTCGGAGCATGCAAACCACTCTTGATCTCATTGAAGGCTTTAGAATGGATACTGGCTACCTTAGCAGCCAATTTATAAACAATCAGAGAAACGGAACGGTAGATTATGATAACCCAATTATTCTTATCACAGATGAAAAACTTGAAACGGTCGAGCAGATTATGCCAACGCTTGAAATATCGGCTAGAGACTCACGACCCTTGCTCATCATTGCGTCAGACGTTGAAGGTCAGGCTCTGGCTGCTCTCATTGCGAATGCGGTACGGGGAACGATGAAAATTGCTGCGGTTCGTGCTCCACGTTATGGAGAAGAACGACGCAACATTCTAAAAGACCTTTGTGCCTCAGTCGGTGCTACATTTGTATCTCGAGAGAACGGCTTGTCTTTGCGAGAAGTAAAACTAAATGACTTTGGTCAAGCAAAGTCTATTAACATCACAAAAGGATGGACAACCATCGTTGGAGGTAAAGGTGATTGGGAAGAGATTGATACGCAGATTGCTTCGATCAAGAATGAAATCCAGCAAACAGAAGATCTCCATGAGTGTGAAAGGCTACAAGAAAGAATTACTCGTCTTGCCTCTGGAGTCGCTGTCGTTAGAGTTGGTGCTGCAACTGAAGTTGAGATGATTGAGAAGAAGCATCGCATTGATGATGCCTTAGAGGCTGTTCGATCAGCACAAGAAGAAGGTATTGTCGCAGGTGGTGGTGTAACGCTCCTCAGGCTATCTAGAAGCCTTTCTGTGGACACAGACAATGAAGAGCAAGCCTTAGGCGCTAAAATCGTTCTGAGAGCCTGTGAGGCCCCTTTACGGACGATGGCTAGAAATGCTGGAGAGTCAGAAGATTTAATTATTGAAAAAATTATTAACTCAGAAGACAATATGTGTTACGATTTTCTTAACAGGAAAATAATTAATGCATTCCAAACTGGTGTGATTGACCCAAAGAAAGTTACAAGGTGCGCTTTGCAAAATGCTGCCTCGGCTGCGGGTACATTACTTACCACGTCACATGCTATTGTGAAAGTTTGAGACTATTTACTATGAACCCGCAAATCTCGGAGGATTACGGACATGAGCGAAAATGAAATGAATGAAATTAAACAAGTTTTAATGGAACTTACCGTAAACATCAAGCACATGGATACCAAACAGGACCAGATGGCTGACGACATCAAGTCAATAAAAGAAGCTATCTACAATCCTGAGACTGGTTTGTATGCGCGTCTTCGAGATGTAGAGCAATGGCAAGATAACATGTCCAGAGTAATCTGGACTGTTGGTCTTGGGTTCATAGGTCTACTTTCAAAAGCACTTATGGAACTACTATAATCACGGAGGAAAAGTGAGAGTAAAAATAAGTTACGGAGCAGAGATACAAGAAGTTCCGGAAGAACTCGAGCAACTGTACACATACGTATCAGAGAAAGTTCGAGCCTTACAAACACAGACAGAGCATATCGAAGATGCATATGCAGAAGAAGAGATAGACCTCGCACTTCCCTTGATTGACAAGATGCGAAAGACATTGTCTTCAATAGACCAGAGACTATCAGATTTAGAAATGATATCTGCTGGCTATTTAAATTACAAACAAGGAGATGGTAATGTTCACAACAGGAGACCTAGTGTGGCTGCCGCAGAAGACAGTTCTGCTGCTACAAGAGCCGATGCAACCACAGAGAATTAAAATCATAGAAAAGCCTGAGGTTGGATTGTTCGTTGAAGAATACAACGCAGATTTTTGCACCATTGTATTCGAAGGAGAACAATGGAAGACAAATAGAAAGCACATAAAACTAATGAGGGGAGACTATGCTAGTAAAGTTAATTGAAGTATTTAAGCCTGAAGGCGAACGATTGCACCTGGACGAGATTCATGTAAGTCCAGATGCAGTAAAGATGATTAGAAAAGAGACAAATGTTAATATGATTAACGAAGCACACAGCTTAGGCATTGTAGAGAATGCACAATTTAGCCGTATCACTATTAACGAAGGATCATATGCTAGAACAATTACTGTTGTTGGCTCTCCGGAAGAACTCCGACGTAAATTAAACAAGCGACAAATCTTGAGGGGCTAATGAAACATTTTAAAATTATTTGTTGGTCTGAATGCCCTTTCTGTATCCGTGCGAAGAACCTACTCATTGAGCAAAATGAGCAGTTTGAGTACTGCTCAGTGGATCACTCCCAAGAACTCTTGAAGTATTACAAAACTATTTATAATCATAATACTGTACCAATTATAATACTTAAAGAGGACAACATGGATGATAAACTTATCGGTGGATACACGGAACTTAAGCAGTTCCTCGGAGAAAGAGCATCTTGAAATTGTATTATCAGAAATGATATGCTTGGCTGAGTACGAGTTTGAACTTAGCGTAGAAGAAATTAGTGGACCTCTATCGTTTTGGGTTCCAACTCCTGACGATGAAGTTGAGGAGTTGGAACTTTTTGGTATTATAGAGTTGGGCGATGAACTGGACCCTTTCCACAAAATAATTCATCTTACTCACGAAGTTGGACACGCCATTTATAGAATGGATCCACTATTTAGAGACGTCCAAGAGACGATGTTTCACGAGTCTCTTGCATGGTATCTCGGTTACCACTTCATGGCCGAGCATGGCTACATCATTGAGATGAAAGAATATGAAGAAGAAATGAAGTACGCATTAAAATTATACCGATGGAGCGAAAATGCTAGAGATGTTGAATAGAAAAAGAGAAGTTATCAAGCCTTGGGGCAAGGAAGTAATTTGGGCAGAGACCAAAGACTACGTTGGCAAACTTCTTTACATCAATGAAGGTCACAAATTAAGCCTTCAATACCACGAAGAGAAAGAGGAAACAATCCTTGTCGTGTCCGGAGACTTAGAGCTCACGGTTTCAGGTCATGGAAGACGAGGTATTTCCACGCTAAAACTAAGCGCCGGAGACACCTTCCATGTTAAACCAGGAATGATTCACAGGTTCGCAGCGACGCTTGGTAGCAATGTTGTTCTCACAGAAGTATCTACGAATCACTTGGATGACGTTGTGAGACTGGAGGACGATTATGATCGCGAGTAGTCTTTTATTCTTGTTAGGTCTTGCTTCGGCAGAGACCCTTGACTTTTATGTAGCACCAGTGAGAGTACTGGACAGGACTCAAGAGAAAGTCATCGAGCAAGTCATCGATGGAGAGTTCGCCTTTACTCTCTCCTCAGCATACTCAACATCATTCAAGGTTAGAAATGAGAGAGGAACTTACTCACCTGTTCTCATGGAGTTTGAAGACGTTCGAGTATACAACAACAAGACGATCAAGTATTACTACAACTGTGATTACAGGATCGATCCAATGCGATGCTCATACGAGAACGGACATTTCTTTGTTGAGACAGTGATTACTGTTGATGATAACCAACTCACAGTACGCATGACGATGTACGATCCAGAGCTTCAAGTCGTCAACTCCGGCCTTTCTACCGAAGAGATGCAAGTTAATTGGATCAAACAACAAGAAGTTACAAATGTGCAGAATACTGCTCGAGACGGCAGTAAAACGGAGGTCACCCATTTTGGGCTAGAAAAGCATCCGTTGAAGTGGGAGATACCACACCACCTTCTAGAAAAACATATTCGTGAAGCAGCCGCTGAATTGTGGCTTGGAGCAAAAATCCGTCTGTAACACAACCGTTACACAAAGTGTCCCCCTAGTTACTTATAGGAGGTCGCTACTATGGGACGATTAGGACTAATACTATTTTTATTTATGCCGACGCATGACTCGGCAGAGCCTCACTACGACGACGCATTTCATTCGGACGTCTACACCTTTGCGAACAGAGGAGTCAAGAACGCTAACACTTCAGCTGTTATTGTGAGTACTTTTTCTTCTGCCGGTGGTGGAGTATCAACAGGCTCAGGAAACTATTTCCAAATATGGGACAAATACTTTGTCTTGACGGCTGCACATGTTGTCGAGAACCAAGAAGAAATCTTTCTCACAGAGAGAAGTGGCTACAACTACAAAGCTAAAGTTGTATACATTGACAAGTTCAAAGACATTGCGATACTCGTCACTGAAGAAAAAATGAAATTTACAAAAGCGGTCCCTTACAGACCAGCGAACAACATCGACATTGGTCGAGAGATATTCTACTGTGGGAATCCAAACCACATGTACTTCACATCTTACCATGGAAGAATCTCAGGCACCATAGGTCAATACATCCTAGCAGACACTTTCGCTTGGCCAGGCTCTTCTGGTTCAGTCGTATTCAACGACGCAGGAAGGGTAGTCGGAATCGTATCATCAGTTGCTTTAGAGGCTCCTACTGGGGTACCGGTTCTTGTGCCTAACATAGTGCGCCTAGGTCCACTTCTGTCTCTGGACAAAAGAGAAATCATGAGGTTGTTACGTGAATGAGTCAGAGCAAGTCCATAGTCGGAAGTCTCATAATGGATGGAGACAAGGTCGGCTTGATCATTAACGAGATCAAGTCTGGAACTTGGACTGAGGAACCTCTGTTTAATTGGACCACCAGCTATGAGATTAGATATTTTGACGGTGAGCACTGTGTAATGACCAGTGGCTCTTTTGAGAGACTTATAAAGAAAGGTAGAATAGTAATATTGCACTGCCCTACTACTGGGGTACTACCCCCCTCCTACCCTACTGGGGGTCCTGACGATGGATCCTAAGTACACAGACGTAGAGGCAATCATCATGGACCTGTGGGACCACTGTATGGAGCTTGAGGACGAGTATCATCGCACAGGCTCGCATGACGTGCTTATCCAGTTTGCGGTAGCGATAATCACCGTTCAGTTCTGGGAGGACGTCCTGTTGAACATGGAGGGCCTCGATGTCTATCGATTTTACTTTTAAGAAAGGTGACTTGGTCGGTGTGAATAACGGAGACCATATTGAAAAGTTTTTGATAGCTCAAGTTATTCGTCACAATCGATTCTTTTATTGCTTATGTTTAGAGACGCATGTGTTCCACTTCTTAGTGTTCGACCCACAGCATCATTTTTTATTGTGTCCGGAGTTCGACCCAGATATACAACCAGATATTGATGTCTTGTCTATGGGTGTCGAGTTCTACGAAGCCCTTGACCGACTATTTGGTTATATAGAGGACGATGAGTCCGAGTCCGACTATTAAGTCGGTAGTTCCGATGCTGCATTTGCAACACAAAAAACTTTACATAACTATGAATGAAGTTTTTACGAAAACAGCAGACATGGCTATCCCTTTGTAGCGACCCCATATTGCTGTCCCTCTAAAAAACTTTACATAACTATGTGAAACAAACTAAAAAATATAGGACAGAAAATGTCCGATCGTTTGTTTTAAGTGACGGTCAAAAACTGTCCGCCATATCCTATTGTAACATAAAATCCGACTTTTGTCAACTCGAAGACGCAAAAAACTTTACATAACTATCGAAACTCTTTGCTGCATTTGCAAAAAACTTAACATAACTATTCACATGCGCAACTCCTTATAAAATAATGCGCATACGCATAGCGGTCAGAAACTGTCCGAAAGGTAAAAAAAATATTTGACAAACCATCTCCATCATGATACACTACCTTATGAACACAAAACATGGAGACAAAATGGAACACTTTTATCAAACAGGCGACCTCGTTGTCCTCAAATATGATGACTACATTCATCTCAACGCAGGAATCGTAGGCATCGTTCGTGGTTTGAACGGAAACCTCGTAAACGTCACATTCCCACAAGGCACATGGGCTTTCCCAAAGTGGGAACTCAAGCCATTAACAAAGGAGGAATCATGCAAGTAGGATCGCTATACACCTGCAAGTGGAAAAGTAAATCTCGTGCCTTTCTTGGGCAAGACCGTGGATGGGACTTGCTTTTGTTTCTAAGAGCAGAAGGGAATCGCTACTATCATTTCTATGATGTGGTACATGGTCAGAAACGCATACTTGATGAAGGAATAATCAAGTATTGCAAAGAAATAACAAAGGAGACAACATGCACCCAATGATAGGCAAAACTTTTTCCGTCAAGGTGGACGGAGCATTACGAACCTATGAGATCGTCAAGATAGACGATGGATGGATCTCTATGAAACGTGAAGGACTCAAAGGCTTTGCCTACCTACACGAAGATATACACAGAAACCTTTTAAGTAAACTCGGATACAGGAGACAGACATGAAAGCAGGTGATCTATACATTTCACAAGGCACTGATCGTGTACAAAAGGGTCATGCAATAGTGATAATAAAACTTAGCAGGCAGAGCCGCATTGTTGACGCTATCATTGTTAACAGCAACAAGCGTGGCTCTTTCACAAAAGGCTACATTGAGCGAAACTACAGGAGGATGCAATGAAAAAACTTGAAATAGGAGACCTTGTACAACTCTCACTGCATGGGAGGTTTTCACTAGGCGAGAAAAACATTACCGATAGGATCGGCATTGTTCTGTGCAATGACTTATTGTACGACAACTTGTACTTTGTGAAATGGCTCACAACAGGCGTTAGTGGCGAGGTTCATGCAGACTTTATTGAAAAAGTTGAAAAAAAAACTTGACAAATGAAACGGAACGTATTACACTCTATAACATAACCCAAACGACCTTGGAGGTCACATGAACAACAGAACTTGCATCCATTGCGAAGACATATTCAACCTAGATTCACAACTCAAGCGTAGCGTTGGCGGTAAGATTAACGAGTGCCCCGACTGTGTGGTCGAACTACAAACAGAAATCAAAGAGACCATCAGAGCCGTATCAAGCGGTGATGGTAAGATGGCTTGTATTCAGATACTAAAGTTCAACAACGAGGACGATGCCGAACTCTATCGCAAGGGTTGGGATCAATGGTCGGGCTGGAACAACCAACGTAGCGGCTCTGTCCACGACGTAGCCTTTACAAAGGTCGGAGAGAACAGCGGTAACTCAAACTCAAAGGGGAAAACATGCTAACAGTAGGAACATTGGTAAAATACAACTATGACGGAGACATCGGATTGATAACGAAGATAATCGAAGACTCGATGTACCACCTCTATTGGATCAGGTGGAGCGATGGTATGGAAGGTGATTATTTGCCCCATGAGTTCGAGGTGCTATCATGATTGAAGTTGGAGACATTGTAGCATGGGACTGCCCATTCACGGAGACCACCATACATGGTGTTGTTACCGATATAATAACGATTGGCGGTCGCATTATCAAAGTAAACTTTGGAGATCGATCGGATCTCATATTTGACGAAGTAAAACTAAGGAAGATAGCATGACCCACTACCCCATTGGTACTCTAGTGCACCACCGCTACTTTCAACAACGCCCATTGGGCATAGTCAAGTCTGTGGATGTATTTCACACAAAGGTCATTATGACCGTCGCATGGTTCTCCTCTTTGGAGGAATCTATGGACGAAATGTGGGAACTCATAAGCATCGAGGAGATCGACAATGACGACATTTAAGAAAGGAGACCTCATCTACAATGAGAAGTTTGATGAGTACGCAATCTACATTGGACAATGCAACTGGGTTGGATGGATACGAGTATGTCTTGTGTCCACCGGCGAGAAATCGAGCGTACACGATTACATATGGGAGTTAGCATGATAGATTTAGGAACATTAGTAAAATGGAGAGACGGAAGCGTGGGATTGGTTATCTCGGTCCACACAACCGATCGGGGCACTCGTGCATATAAGATCAAGTGGCTCGACGATGGATCAGAGGGTGTCTTATCTGCTTGGCAATTCGAGGTGGTAGCATGATAAAAGTCGGAGACATGGTTGGGTTCGAGTTCAAAGGCGAACCACATTTAGCAATCATCACAGAAGATTTGGGCAAAGGCTATCGCTATGGACGATACACAGGTCTGCTAGTAGGTTCAGATGGGGATTTGATACCTCTCAATCCTGAAGAAATCACGGTGCTAGCGAATAAATCGCAACTCGAAGGATGGGAAAAGAAAAAAAAGTTAAGAAAAATACTTGACAAATCTGAGCCAACGTGATACCTTATCTACACTAAACACAAAACCCCCACAAAAATGGAGAAATCATGAAGATTTATGAAGAACGCAACAAGAAACGTGAGATTCAATGCAGTTATTGCTTTCACGAAGGACACAACAAACGTCACTGTCCAACGATGAAAGCACAATGGGATGCGAATCCACAAGTCCACGAGTATTACGACCACGACAGTCTTACTGGAATCGACAGGACCATGTACCCACACGCATACCACAGGTATTGGAACGACGACAATGCAAAGGTTCAGTTCCGTTCTCACTGGCGGTACATGAAGAGCCGCTTTGCTACCAAAACAGCGACAAAGCCCAAGAGACGCACGAAAGCAAAGTGTGGGTTCTGTGGATCTACCGCTCACAACCGACGCAACTGCAACAAGTTGAAGAACTTTATCTATGTTCTCAACGAGACCAACAAAGCCTATCGTGCCGCTTATTACGACAAGTTCGTGGAAGGCATGGGTATGGGTGCTGGGGCACTACTGTCTGTCCAAAGCGGTAATGGTGAAGGCGTTGGTATCATTACGTCGTTCCCAACGGAGCAGATTATGTTCACAAATCTTCTATATCGATGGAACGACTATCATACAAAAGCACTAGCAACGATCAATGTTCAGGGCAACAACATCACCGCCAACCTTGGTCAAGACTGTTTGTATGCAGATATCTACAAAGAAGGTTTCATCGACAGTGTAGGCATTTGGAAATCCATGTATTCTAACTGGGGTCGTATTCACCGAGTCGTTTCACCTGCACCCAATCGACCATCAAAAGAGTGGTTCATGGGTCAATCCCCATGCTTTGAGTGGATTGTAAAAAAGCGAAACCAATCAACTCTCATGTCCGAGTTTCACCACTTGATCAAAGAGTTCTATCCTCACAACAACCTCAGAGCCAAACTAGGAGCGAAAATCTATGACCAATACTACACTAGATAAAATCGAAGTGGGCGACCTTATAATGGATTACGCAGGTGACGTTGGTGTTATCTCCAAGATCGAGTATTGGGGCGACGAAGATGGAACGCATCTTTTCTTTGTTCATTGGACAAGCGGCTATCTGACGGGTCACTCTACCGCCCATAAACTCAAAGAGATAAGGGCATGGACAAAAAATGTCCGTTTATCGGCTTGACAAATCCACCCCATCATGATACACTACTAACATAACCACAAAACATGGAGACAACATGAAAGTATACACTGGTATTTTTCGATACTGTGGTGATTCAGATATAGAAATCACCGTCGCAACCACCGTAGAACGCATTGAGCGAGAACTCATTCAAATGATGAAAGATTACGTCCAATGGGTCAACAGCGGCGATACGGATGAAATCCCCACAGACTTTGAAGGCTTACAACAGATGGGTTGGGACAACGATTGGTACGATGTGGGATGGAACTGCACAGACCTGCTATCAGACGAACATATCCTCAAATATGCTATGGAGACAATATGATTCAAGTCGGAGACCTTGTAAAGAGCAAGAACACTGGCAAGATAGGCATCGTCACTAGGCGAGACTCAAAACTCGTCAACTACTACTATGTCCAGTTCCACGATGGAACTTTCACCACTCACATAAACAACCTCGAACCATTGGAGAAAAAATGAGCAACCAAATCAAACTAACAATCGACCTATCAGACGAACTGGTAGACAAGGTACTTACAGTAATAGCCCTTAGCGGCTCACAGAACCCCATGAAAGCCATGATGATGGGCATGGGTGCTAGACCCCTACCCCCGCAAGAAAAACCACCTGAACGCCCATCTATGGGCTTTAACACGGAGAGATCAAATGACTACAAAAAGACAAAAGAAAAAGAATAAGAAGAAACAACTCCCAAAGGAGCGAAACTGGGTAGCCGTAGGTGCAATCCAACGCAAGGCAGGAGCGCATGTTGACCGTAAAAAGCAACGCAACAAACGAGCCTGTCGAGGAAGGGTACGAGAATGATTAGATTTTGGACAGACATAAAAAAGGGAGATCTGATACTTGCGTCTCGGTGGGAACAAGACGAGTTCGATGGTGTCGTAGGTATGATAGCCAAAAGAGACCTGTTCCAAAAGTCTGCTACTTATGGTTCTTTCGTCGGCAGACCACAGGGCGATGGACAATGTATTGTTTTCAACATCGACGATTTCGAACCGTTGGGCAACTTTTACGAACTCACAGGGCACTCAATCTTTATGGGGGAAGGCATAGCCGTTGCTCATGAGCACCTTATCGTTCCCGATAGTTGCGAGTGGGTAATCAAAGACATATTCGTTGGATGCGATACCGATAGGTAAACGGACATTTTTTGTCCTTGACTTTTTCAACCAACGTGATACACTATAGACATCAACAACAAAACAACGGAGGCATCATGCTTTGGAAAGGTACATTCATTGCTAGAATCCCAAACGACGAACACGCAGAATCCAAGATTGCTGAGTTCAAACGACAACATGGACAACTCAGACTACACGGCAGACACAAAGACCGTGTGGGTCAACTGAGAGCCGCAGGGCGCAATGTAAACAGCCACCACGACCTACCATGGTACTTAGGCACGGAGATCGTTATCTATCGTGGCGAGAGCGGCATGACCTATCAGCAGTTCAAGTCCCTAAAGGTCGGAGACCTAGTGCAACCCTACCACCCCGCATATCAATCTAGATTCGGTACTGTGGGCGTAGTTGCAGAAAAGAAAGGCAAAAACGAACTTAAAGTCGCTTTCGGTAGCAAGATGCAATGGGCTACACGACAACAAATGATTCTATTACCACAGGAGTAATCATGAACAAGCATGAAATCGGAGACATCGTGTGGCTACACGGTAATGGCTGGGATACCCACCCACTGATAGTGGTCGGCATCATCGGAAACCACGCACACATCCAAGTCAGATCGCTGAAGAATGGCTATGACTGGACTTTTACCCCACAACAACTAAACACCCACCCGCAGGAGAAAGCATGAAAGCAGGAATGTTATTACGTAGCAAGCGACGTTTCAAAGATACCGATAGACGTTGGTTTATCAAGAAAGAAGGCATACTAAAGCGTAACAAGCATACATCAGTCAAAGGCTACAGAATCGCTCCATTGGAGGATCTAGAGAAAGGCTTTTGGGTTACAGAGGGACAACTACACGAAAGATTCGAGGAGGTGGTATGAAGATCGGAGACCTTGTAAGACACAAGTATGACGGCGGCGTCGGCATCATCATCAACAAATGCAAAAAATGGTCGAGCATCACGATGGGCACTGCTGATAAGCAACTTGTCCGATGGATAGAGTCTCCACGATGTGAGGGCAGAGACTACACATATGTAAAAGAGAATCTCTACTATCTCTGTTATCTCGAACCCATAGAACTAACGGACAAAAACTGACCGTTTCTGCACTTGACAAATCCATCTAGCCATGATACACTACTAACATAACCACAAAACATGGAGACAACATGATTCAAGTCGGAGACTTAGTAAAGCACAAACACCTCGGTGGACTGGGACTCGTCAAGAGAGTCAACACTGTTCATCGCAGAGGAGTCAGAAAGAACCAGCACCAAGCCAAAATCCAGTGGCTTATCAACCCCTATGAGGGTGGTGGATACACCCTACTTTGGACAACACTACTCGAAAAATCGGAGAACAAATGAACGTCGGAGACCTCGTAAAAATCAAGAAGAATAAAGGCAAAGGCGAAGTGGGTGTAGTCCTAGACTACCGACACGTTGGTCGCTTTTATCCATCAATCGAACTAACCATCAAACTCGCTAGTGGCGAGACTATTCGCAAAGACAAAGAACATGTCCAAAAACTCGGAGACAACAATGACCAATAAGAAACTCACAAAGAAACAACAGAAAGCAATGCTACTCGATGCCGTCCTTATCGCAGAGGGCGAGAAAGAACCCACCCCCGAAATGTCCTATGTGGATGCTTGGCAACACCTTGTAAACACTGGAGAGGTGTGGAATCTGCAAGGATGGTTCGGTAGAGCCGCCGCTCGCATGATCTCACAGGGAACTATTGATCCCGCCCCAATCGAAGAAGAAACCCCAAACAACGGAGACGAACAATGAAAGTCGGAGACATCGTAACAATGAGAAACTACCCAAGCACTTACATCATCAGCAGGGTCTACACGAACATCTGGAGCAGGTACGAAATCATCGACCTTGAAACTGGCTACATGCACCGTGACATTGGCGGTGGACAACTGGAGTTAATATGAACATCGGAGACCTTATAGGAGTAAAAGGACATCCCGAACACATAGGGCTTGTCCTAAACATCTATGATGAAGATGGTTACACATGGGTCAAGATCCAGTGGCTAGGCGATGAAGACAACTGCTTTACCACTACTTTGGAGAATCTTCAACACTTGGAGGTGATAGCATGAAAATCGGAGACCTTGTAAAGGATTCGTACGGCGAACTGGCGATAGTCATGTCTCAAGGGTGCAACCACGAAGGAACGTGGCGGATAAGGTATCTAACGACAGGCGGCAGGGCTACATGTTGGGAAAATATGCTCTATCCTATCGCTCCAACCGAGACCCAAAAAAAAGTTTCAAAAAAAACTTGACAACTGAACTCAAACACATTACATTATCTACACTAAGCACAAAACCCTCTCACAACGGAGTTAACCATGAGAGCATTTAACCAATCCAACAACTCTTCCACTTCAACCCGCCGCAGTCGTAGCACTTCATCATGTTCATACTGTGGCGATGTAGACCACCAAGTCACGTCTTGTCCACATGTGGAGACTGACTGGGCTATGTTTCAAGCGTTCAACATTCCTTGTTCTGATCCCGACAACTGGACAAACAACCCAAAAGCCAAAGCGACAGGTCAAAACAGTTGGTCAACTCAAGCATCCACAGCACGTTGGTTCAAAGACCCATCGGGTTGGTCGAAATGGTATCACCAGTGCGAGAAAGCGTTCGAGAAAATGCAAGCCAAAAAACTGCGTGACGCTAAGAAAGCCAACAGCGGCACAACCAAACGTGCAAAGACTTGCGGTTTCTGTGGTGGCGTTGGTCACAATCGCCGAGACTGCGCTGAGATGCAAGCCCTTAACAAGCGGTTCATCCGTGCGAACAATCACTGGAGACAGCGTTTGTACAACTACTTTGTCGAGGAACTCGGCTTAGGCAACGGTGCATTGGTCAAAGTGACCAAGACTAACGGTTGGAATCAACCTAGGTCCGAGCATGTCGGCATTGTTACCAGTATCAACTGGGACGAACTGAATATGTTCTGCTACACAGAATCGAACAGTCGTGGTTGGAGACACTCCAAAAAGCGAGTCCATGAGAACCTCCAAGCCCCACTGGCTATCAGAGTCATCGTAGATGGAAATGAGGACTGGCTCAAGTGGACTGCAACCACTGGAACAAACGGTGGAACTCACAACATCGTAAATGACGAACACGGCAGACCTTTGGCTGATACGTACCCATACTCATGGTCATCACCCGAATACCATTCTATGGTATCTCCTACCGAGACACCCCTGTCCGAGGAGTGGCTCACACAGGGTCAATCCGAGTGCGTGGAGTTCATCACAAAGAAGTATTCATTGAAGAAACTCAAAGATTGGGAGGCTCTCTCGTTGCTTGAATCTTACGAGCAGAAATACAATCTCAAATAAAAACTTGACAAACCCCACAGCAATATGCTATACTACTACTACCCCCAAGACTAACCAAGGAGTTTATATGTCTTACTTTACTGATGATAACGGAGTTATCGAAAACTTTATGCAACAAAAGGCTTGCAAGTCCAAAACAATGCGAACAGATGGTCAATCACTTTGGTCGTTTGATACACGAATCGCCGAACACATCCCCGATGGAACAGGTCGTGCGGCTACCATCGTGTACGACTACACCTACGGTGGTGGGGCATACGTCTCACAGACAACCTCGAACCACGTACGTTTAACTAAGAAACAAGTCCCCAAACCAAACTGGATGTCTGTCTCAGAAGCCCAACGCCATGGGCTATGTCCTTTGGTGGAGAGCCGCAATGATACATCTCGTACAACACGATAAGGTCGGGGCTGGCTATGCCCTACAAGAATCGGATGGTCGATGGGTTGTCCGATTCTTCTACAACTTTCGCAAACACTTTATATTCACAAAACATGCGTTCCGACAGGGCTATCTGAAAGACTGTGGAACGGTAAACATCGGAGCAACCGAATGGATAACAACTTAAAAATCATACTGAAAACAGCACAGGAACTAACAGAAGAGTACGGAGGACATCCATGGAATGGAGACTGTAACGACTTCACGCAAGCATCCTCATCCGTATCACAGGAACTCACAAACCTTGAAGTCGAGCGTCTATGGGACGAGTATGCGAATCAAGAACTTTTAGCGGGTGGAGTGACTTTTACATTCCACCGCAAGGGTCGAGACAAAATGATCAAGATTGAGCAAGCGGACAAAAACTGTCCGTCTAAGTAACAAAAAAAACTTGACAAACCTATTTCAACATGATACACTACTAACATCCACAACGGATTAACCCATTCAATGGAGGTCAGCCATGACTGACGACAAACCATCATTTGACTTGAACGAACACACTTACCGACTCTTGGAGTCCGAGCCGTTCTTTGCAAGTCTATCCCGACGTATCAACAAGAAGATGACCAAAGCCATCCCAACGGCAGGCGTTCGCATCACTGACGAGGGTCAGTTCGAGATGGTCTACAACCCTGACTTTTTCGAGAACCTCACAGTCAAGGAACGTAGCGGCGTTCTCAAGCATGAGTTCTACCACTTGATCTTTGAGCATGTTACAGGTCGCTTACCACCTGAGGGCATGAGCAAGATGTGGAACATCGCCACAGACCTTGCTATCAACTCACACCTCATGGACGAACTACCCGAACAAGGTTGTTTCCCTAGCCGTGAGCCTTTCCAAAACTATCCTGTCGGTCAGTCCGCAGAGTTCTATTTCAAGATGCTGAAAGAGGACGAGCAGTTCAACCAAGAGCCGCAGGATGGCGAAGGTGGCGAAGGTGAAGGTCAAGGCGGTCAAGGCGGCGGTAGCGGCTTGCCCGACTCTCTCGATGACCACAGCGGTTGGGGCGGTGAGTCCGATATGGACGAGGAAACCAAGCAAGCCATGCGTGAGGTTGCAGAGCAACGACTAAAGGAGGCTATGAAAGATGCCGTCGATGAAATCAACTCAAGCGGTCGTGGTTGGGGTTCTGTTGGTGCAGAGACCCGCAAAGCGATCCAAGACTTCATCACTCCAAAGGTCGATTGGCGCAAGGTGTTGAGATACTTCATCAAGACCTCACAACGTGCTAACAAGCGGTCTACTCCTAGACGTATCAACAAGCGATTCCCATACATCCACAGTGGAAAGCGTGTAACTCGTCAAGCCAAGATCGCCATCTCCATCGACCAGTCGGGTTCTGTGGGTGATGATATGCTTGCCCTGTTCTTCTCGGAACTATCAAGCCTTGCAAAGCATGCCGAGTTCACCATCATTCCATTCGATACAGACGTTGACCCCGACAAAGTATGGGTATGGAAGAAAGGTAAAAAGTACACATTCGAACGTGTTCTGTGTGGAGGTACAAACTTCAACGCTCCTACCGAGTACGTCAACCAACGTGACTTTGATGGGCACATCATTCTCACGGATATGGAAGCCCCTAAGCCGAAACCATCGAAGTGTCAGCGGATGTGGGCTACCACTCCACAGTATGCAGAGCGTCCGTATTTCACGACCAATGAACGCATGCTTGTAATGGAGCAGTAAACGCTCTCTAAGCCCCTTTGGGGGCTTGCCCCTACTCTCACCCTACTCACCCACCCCAAAGCCGTTAGGAGCGAAATATGGAGCACTATTGCATCAACTGTGACGGATTCTTCAAGGATTCAAAGTACGACCACGACTATGGACGTTGTAACAGATGCAGTAAGCACGAACGCAAGCGAGACCGCAAGCGACAGGCAATCTTCCGTGAGTATGCGGACGTACAGGTGGGTGACCTGATGGAGTGGTGCGGATACATGTGCATAGTTACCCACGTACTACCCGACAAGGGGTGGACGGTCCATGTTCCAAAACTCGGTAGCAAGCAGATTGTATACGTATGGTCAGATGATACCATAGAAACTTTCAGTCGGAGATTAGGCAGATACCGACCTTCTAGCAAAACGGACAAAAAATGACCTTGCATTTTTTTACTCACAGGGTTACATTACTAACATCAACAACGAACCATGGAGACAACATGACTTATTCAGAACGCCTTGCTAAAGCAACAGACGACTTCATCTTCCTCAGAGACCGATTCATCGGGAACTACAGAACTAACCTCATAGCACTTGCAAAGCAGTGGGACGTCGATGAGATGGACCTTGTTAAAGCAATCACTCAGTAACCTCGGAGACAACATGAGACAACCGACTAGACAACAAACTATCAACCTCCGCATATGGAAAGCGAATGGTACACAGCATATCCAAGGCATTACAGGGATGATTGAGTATCCACTTGCGATTCATCGAGACACAAACGAACATGAAGAGATTCAAGAAGGCAGACGGTCGAGATATAGCGGTATTTGGGCTATCACGCACATCCCGACAGGCAAGTCCTTTGGGATTCGGTCGAGAGACTGGAGTAAAATCGTCAGATACGTCACAGGAATCAAAGACCACCCTGCATTGCTCATGCTCACGGACGAAACCATGACTGCACACCCGATGTTCGATGACCTATCAGACCTACACAGTCGGTTGCGCCGAGAACTTTTCTAGAACGGACAGTTTCTGACCGCCAAATAGAAAAAAAAACTTGACAAATCTGTTTGAGCATGATACACTACTAACATCACAAACGAACTAACCAATCAACAACTGGAGACGATATGCGAGATCCACCGCAACAAACGACATCTTTTCCAAACGGACATTTTTTGTCCTTGACTTTTTATTCCTATCTTGTTACACTATTTATACTAGACACGAAGTCTATTTCATTCAACCCCTTTCAAAGGTAAATCATCATGGCTATTTCATATGCTGTACTTAACTCTGTTCTTCCTTCTACTTCTGTTTCTGCCCATTATCCAAACGTCCAGTCACTTTTTACTTCTCTCTCTTCGCCCCCATAGCTACCCCTTCCTTTTTTCACATTACAGCGATGACTAACACATGTCAATTCTTATAGATCCTCTTCCTCAACAAAATCGATCTATTCGCGGAAAAGCTGCCTAGATCACCATTAGGTTGGTGTCTCCTCTTTTTTCGTAGTTAACAGATGTCCACTACACGGATTTCTCAACTCCTTCCTTCCTTCCAGGCGATTACTTCCCGGATTACACGGGCGGAAACAACTACGACGCCGCCTGCGAATATCTGCTACGCAGATTCGTAAGCCTAAACCAGAGTGCAGCAACGAAACAGGTATACGCGCATTATACGTGTGCCACGGATACGCAGCAAATTAAATGTGAGTCTTTTTCCTGGCCGTTCCTTCGTTCCGGGCTATCTATCGTTTTCGTCGTTTCTTGATCTTTTTTTCGTCTATAACTGACTATAACACCCTCTCCCTTTCTTTTCCAGTCGTTCTTTCTGCGATTCAAGATATTCTCCTCCAGCTTCACTTGAGGGAGGCCGGACTATTATAGTCACCGTTGTGGATGGAATAATAGGACTTGAGCATTCCGCCGACTTCGAATTCACCTGGACACCCTTGTCTTCCGCCCAATACCCTTCACGCCCAATCTCAAGTTCTACGAGCCTTCACCACGACGAGAGTTATAATATATGCCTTATTTTGATACCCCCACTTGTCTCCCATCACTCCATCTCGTTTTTATCCAGTTGTCTTTCTGTTTTAGAAGTCATGCCAAGCTTTTCGAAGATCGCTCCTGCTTCAGTGGAAGAGTTTAGTGGTGGGGTTGGTTGCTGTCGTTGACCCGAGATTGCAAGCTGAGTGGAGGAAGCTTTACGTCGTGATGAACTTTTGTTGTCCCATCTCATACATTCAAAATATCATCGCTTTATCTGAATAGACAGATCGCACAGCGTTGTGACCTATCATGCACACAGAGAATCATGCGCATAGCACTCTCCCACTGTCGTTGTCGTCGCCGTCTGCTGGTGCCGTTCATTAAACCAGCTTTGTCTTCATCTCATGTTGATTCCATCATTAATCATAGTGTCTATCTTATCGTACATACATAGATGGAGG
>JAYJLX010044246.1:0-26223 GCA_036873525.1 Chalinula nematifera
ATGAATACCTCTGGTATACCGCCCACTCTCATGTCTTCATCCATCAACTGTACCGATCACAGTAACAATATATTGTGCGGTAAATCATATTACACACTAATGGACTTGGAACACGAGAGGTTCCAGTATTCAATACCAGTAACATGGAGTGGAGACAGCATGGACTATACTGAACACTACTATCAATGTAAAAGTCATTATGGGGTAAATCGACATTATAGACCATTAGTGACATATAGTGAATTAGCTATGATTAAAGGTATGCTATTATACAGTCATTATGCACATGTATAGTTCATATATGCGTATATACAGCTCCAGATGCTGTTCCTACTGACATTACCTACACTGTATTGAATTCAACCAGTGTGATAATTGAATGGAAGATGTTATCAACAAAGTATATTAATGGATTTGTCATTAATATAACTAGCAGCAACACAACAACCACAAAATTAGTCTATGATCCTTCCATTAGAAGCTTCACACTTAATGAGATAATTATTAACCAACTGTACAGTATCAATATCAGAGGGTTCTATGAACTGATTGGTGGAGCTGGTACACTCAATGTTACAATGAAAGGTACATTAGCTTATGTGTATTATATGTCAGATGCTATGATATGCATAATTAACTTGTATGAGGGGCTAATAACGTTTCTAATCAGTGATGCATGCAGCTGCCGTCTTACAATGATTTGTTTTTATTGTGTGTTATATGAAGAATATTGTGTTATTTCTTTACTTTAATTATTCATGAATAGAGTATTGTAGCGTTGAAATAATAATAATAATAATAATAAAAAATAATAATAATATATTTGAATAAATGGATAATACACCTTTATTTAATAAAGCACGTATGTTTTACAAATAATTATACAAAATACTAGGAATATATAGTAGTTTATATTCAGTACTGTATTATATTTCTCATGTGTATAGTTCCCCAGTTATCGTCGGTCAGTGTACATGAGTCTACTAATGCTACCTCATTCACATTAGTATGGGGTATAGAGGATGATCACCATAGTGACAGTTTAATACGTTACTTCATATTAACCTATACTAGTCTATGTGACTATACTAATAATACACTGAACATTACTGATAATAGTATCAGGAATATTACTGTGGTGGATCAGTTATCAGCTGGACAGATGTATTCAGTAACCCTCACTCCATGGAGTACTGTAGGGAGTGGTAACACTGTGAACCTAACTGTTAAGCTGTTGGATAATGGTATAGGAATACATCAATGTGTAGCACGATATAATGTATTGCTATTGTTACTATAGGTCCTCCTGAGGTAGCTCCTGTCCTTAAACCAATTAAAGTTATAAACTTTACTTCAGTGAGATTAACATTGGATGAAATCGACTGCAGTTCACATAATGGTATAACTGGATACATGATAAAGTATATGACACTAGACCAGGGTACATTGGTTCAGGATATGGTTAACACATCGACCACTATCATGAATATCACTGGACTATTGAAGGATCGTCAATATGACTTTCAAATAGCATTCATTAATGAAATGGGTGTTGGTCCGTACAGTGATATACAGTCAGTGTTTACAGGTATAGTTGCTAAATAATTCACCTCCAAGTTTGTTATCATATCATATTGCTATAGTTGATACAACAGTTTTAGGTTTATCTAGTCAAGAGTCAACGAGATTCATAGAGTTGTCATGGCAACCCAACCCTGGTCTCACCATACAGTATGAGGTAATATACTTCACTAATAATACATTAATCAGTGGAAATGAAGGCATAGACAATAAGGGTTACATATCGTATTCAAATACAACTGATACAAGTGTAACAGTTACAGGACTAGAGCCTGATACATGGTATATGTTTGGAGTCAAAATGGTGATTACTTCAGTGTCTGGTGATTATACTGTAATATCACTGAAGACAAGATCGGAAAGTAAGATATTGAATTACATTTTCAACTTCACTATAATTAACTATTATAGGTTTGAACCCTCTGTCAGCCTTTGTACTCAATACCAGTACAGTATTGTTCTCCTGGTCTCGTCTATCTGATATTCCTATTGATGTATTCGTGTATGAAGTTGGTTACAGTAGATGTCCGAGTGAACAGTTCAAGCAGTGTACATGGTCCATTACTGATGACAACATTCACAACTTCAACACAATATATACCCCTATTACCAATACAACAGATACCCTGACCACCATTACTGATCTTTTCCCTGACTCATGTTACCTGTTTGGTGTACGCCCACACTCGTTAATGGAGACCAAGGCTATGGGCCAATGGAACATCATTAGGAATTTCACACTATCTTTAAATACAGATACAAGTGGGTCTTATACACATGCACATATGTTCATAATTATATAGTGTGAGTGACTATATATACACACCTGCTAATACTACTTTATAAACAATGTATATCTATATAGTGTAACTATAGATACTGATGAATATTGGAATACAAAACTATGGTGGTCTATTAATTGTATTTTTTATATATCTGTTAGTGAATGCTTCAAATACAGATCAAAGACCACAGGCAATGGAATCATCTATATTGGGCTTGCCTACAGCTTCCCCTACATTGGGTTTACCTACCCAAGATTTGGTTAATTCCGTAATTATGGAGGATTGTCCCTATTTTAATATGATTACACTATCAGTGAGTATTGTAGCTGGTATACTACTAATATTACTGATCTGTCAGACATGCATCACTGTGTGCTTGATACGAAGGAACAGGTGAGACAATGCGCAGTCACATGTAATGTTGAATTGATATATGACCATATTTAGAGTTTTAAAGAATAAACTGACCACAGTTCATGCTGTCAGTCCTAGTGATTTTGAGGCTAATTCACCTGTCTCTACTGATAACAAATATTTTACTAAGCCAAATGAAAAGTGAGCACAGTTAAAATTGCTAGAATGTTTTCCTCATCTGAGTTAATTTTATTGAAATTTATCTTTACCAATTGTATAGAGGTGAAGTGCAGAGTACAGCTTTACCTGTTGATGATGATATCAAGATGAAATCCTGTGATGTATATGGCTTCACCCCCCAATATGTAAACTATACTCCACCCACTTTTTCCAACAGCTCTGTTGCCCACAATCCCATGTACCAGCATATTAGTAATTAGCATACACCAACCTCAGGCTGTCTTCAGCCAGATATTCGAATATTTTAATCCCTAGCTGGATTGTCTGCACTTCTTACTCGCTTAATTATATAAAAAAATTCCTTAGTTTCAAGATTTTTGTGTTCAAAATTGTTTTTTTTAAATCAGTTACTGCAATTATATGCTTGTTAGCATGTCAGGGAGATTGCAAATACTTCCTATATACGGATGCATGCATGCATTATAAGAATAAATTTATAAAATGAAAACCGTGACGTACAAAACAAGAAAGTGCCCCACCCAATTTAGATGACTCCAGCTGTGTGAAAGACAAAGATATTAGCCCAGTAAGATTATATCACTGGGGACGGACTATGGGAGCCAATTTATAGCTAAACTTATTATAACAGCTCTTTGAGTGTAAACAGGTCATTCTGTGAATTCCCATATGCTATATACAAAGGGCTGCATGAAGGTATAGTGATAACTGTCAGGAATAGCCCACCTAGTGGTTGTTATTAGAGTATTTATAGCACTATGAAACTATGATTCCTGAGTAAACCACAGGTATGTTGTGATTAATGTCTGAGACAAAAAGGAACCTGCAGTTCTTTTTCAACAGCTATAGAGTCTACAACCTGAATGAGATTAATATACTTGCATGCTTCGATGCCGCATCCAATCCCTATGAAATGCCAACATGCTAATGCATCAAAATTTTACAAACTCTTAATGTACGCTACACTATATGCATGCGCGTAAAGGTAAATTAAAACAATAGCCAATTAAATTAATGTTATTAAAATTATGCTTGACTATTTAAATTCAGAACCATTCTTTGAAGTTAAATTCAATGTATTCCAAATTTAGCATAATGGTATACTGTACGAGGTCTGGTGAATGGTGGAAAGCAATAACACTAATTACTATTGGTCTAACCTTTTTCACTGTCCCAGAGGCAGTATTTGGTCAGTGTTATACTGATTCAGGTGAAGGGACTCTATAACTCTACTTTCTTATATATTGAAATAGTATTATAACACATACAGATATAGCCCTGTATCAAGAAGATACCCCAGATTGGTTATTTCAAGAGGATTCAGGACAGTGTCTGGCTGACTATACAGTCTTCAATGAAAATGACATTGATGATAATCCTGAGAAAGGAGTCAAGTGCAGTAAGAAAGGTAGCACTGCCACTAATGGAACATGGACTGCATACAATGGGGATATCATTGATTGTGAGAATGAGGGTAGTTTCCAAGGCCAAGTACAGTGTGTAAGGGAATCTGGCTCTATAACACTGTTCACACATTTCAAGGGACTTGATATAGTAGACTTTTGGCCGAACGGTAAATACACTTGTTGTATTGAAGGATCGTGTATCAATGCTAGGATATATCAACAGACTCATGCTAAGACAGCATTTATTGACGGTTAGTCTAGTGACCTAATATTGGTTGTTAATTAATGATACATGTGTTTTAGGTAAAGTAGGAGTTATTGAGAGCTGTAGTGTTGTTCCTCCATCTGATATATCTCGTGTTCCTCAGCAATACATTGTACAGATGAATACCTCTGGTGTACCGCCCACTCTCATGTCTTCATCCATTAACTGTACCGATCACAGTAACAATATATTGTGTGGTAAATCATATTACACACTAATGGACTTGGAACACGAGAGGTTCCAGTATTCAATACCGGTAACATGGAGTGGGGACAGCATGGACTATACTGAACACTACTATCAATGTGAAGGTCATTATGGGGTAAATCAATACAACAGACCATTAGTGACACATAGTGAATTAGCTATGATTAAAGGTATGCTATATTATACATTCATTATGTACATGTATAGTTTATATTGTATATATATATATACAGCTCCAGCTGCTCTTCCTACTGACATTACTTATACTGTATTGAATTCAACAAGTGTGATAATTGAATGGAAGATGTTGTCAACAAAGTATATTAATGGATTTGTCATTAATATAACTAGTATTGGTCTAACAACTACTGAAGTAGTCCATGATCCTTCAATGAGAAACTTCACACTCAACGAGATAGTTATTAACCAACTATACGATATTTCTATCAGAGGGTTCTATGAACTGATTGGTGGAGCTGGTAAAGTCAACGTTAGAGTGAAAGGTAATTGCATTTATTGCTGCATGCATGCAAGCCCATGCTTTGGGAATATCCTTATTATGCATTTATTAGTTATTATAATTCAAGTTTCAGTTCAATAGATAGTCGTACTGTTTGAAAAGGGGGTTGTTGTGATCTATTGATCCTTTCTAACGGGTGATTGATTATGAAAAAAATACAATGTACACAGTTATTCATTAGTTTTTGGTTTATCAATAACAGCTAAAAAAACACACACACACGCTGGGCTATAATAATAGCCTTGTTATTGTATTGTGCATTTAAAAATGTTTTCTATTACATCAATATAGTTCCCCAGTTATCGTCGGTCAATGTACATGAGTCTACTAATGCTACCTCATTCACATTAGTATGGGATATAGAGGATGATCACCATAGTGACAGTTTAATACGTTACTTCATATTAACCTATACTAGTCTATGTGACTATACTAATAATACACTGAACATTACTGATAATAGTATCAGGAATATTACTGTGGCGGATCACTTATCAGCAGGACAGATGTATTCAGTAACCCTCACTCCATGGAGTACTGTAGGGAGTGGTGATACTGTAAACCTAACTGTTAAACTATTGGATAATGGTATAAATCATAAGTATACAGCTATTACCACTTATTTAAGGAGATTTATATTACTTTATAGGTCCTCCTGGGGTAGCTCCTGTCCTTAAACCAATTAAAGTTATTAACTTTACTTCAGTGAGATTATCGTGGGATGAAATCGACTGTGGTTTACGTAATGGTATTATAACTGGGTACAGCATACACAGATCAGGCGAGAGAACTCCACCTGTTCTGGATATACATGAAGACACTACTACTGTTGTTATTACTGGTTTAATAGAATACACTGTCTATGATTTCCATATCGCTGCTATAAACAGTGTTGGTAATGGACCATACAGTGATGGACAGACCGTATATACCAGTATGTTTGCTTAATTTAAAGCAAATCATGTTATCAATATATTTTTTTTCTAAGGTAGTACGGTTGTGGGTCTATCCAGTCAAGAGTCAACAAGACTCATTATGTTATCATGGCAACCCAATCCTGGTCAGCCCAATGATGTCATACAGTATGAGGTGATATACTTTACTAATAGTACATTAATCAGTGGAAATGAAGGCATAGACAATAAGGGTTACATATCGTATTCAAATACATCTGATACAAGTGTAACAGTTACTGGACTAGAGCCTGATACATGGTACACATTTGGAGTCAAAATGGTGATTACTTCAGTGTCTAGTGATTATACTGTAATATCACTGAAGACAAGATCGGAAAGTAAGATATTGAATTAATTTTGAAGTTTCATTTTCAACTTCACTATAATTAACTATTATAGGTTTGAATCCTCTGTCAGCCATTGTATTCAATACCAGTACAGTATTGTTCTCCTGGTCTCCTCTATCTGATATTACTATTGATGTATTCGTGTATGAAGTTGGTTACAGTAGATGTCCAAGTGAACAGTTCAGGCAGTGTACATGGTCCATTACTAATGACAACATTCATAACTTCAACACAATATATACCCCTATTACCAATACAACAGATACCCTGACCACCATTACTGATCTTACCCCTGACTCATGTTACCTGTTTGGTGTACGCCCACACTCATTAATGGAAACCAAGGCTGTGGGCCAATGGAACATCATTAGGAATTTTACACTACCTACAAGTGGGTCTTATACACATGCATATGTTCATAACAATATAGTGTAACTATAAATACTAATGAATATTAGAATACACAAGTATTAAAGTATACATTTTTTTATTCTTATCTAAAATACAGATCAAAGACCACATGCAATGGAGTCATCTATATTGGGGTTGCCTATAGCTTCCCCTACGTTGGGTTTACCTACCCAAGATTTGGCTAATTCTATAATGGAGGATTGTACCTATGTTAATATCATTGCACTATCAGTGAGTATTGTAGCTGGTATACTACTGATACTACTGATCTGTCAGACGTGCCTCACTGTGTGCTTGATACGAAGGAACAGGTAAAGTGCATAATACATGAATGTTACAAAAACGTTACACAAATAAAATAAAATATGTCTTGGATTACAATAGAGTTTTGAAAATGAAATTAGCAAATATAAAGTTTCCAGCTACTGATCATGAAGACGCCATCAATAAACCTGATTCGGTTGTGAATCATGGCAAGCCTTGCTGCCAAAATGAAAAGTGAGCTAGCAGAAATATTAATTAACCACACCCTTGAATTCAAATGGATGCTATATTTTTAGAGAGCCGAGTAAATGTACTGAGGAAGTTGATTACATAATAATGAGCTCTTGCGACGGGTCCAGCTATAATAAAAACCAATACGTAAATCATGTTCCATCTGTGTTCTCCAACAGCTCCCAGTCGCACAACCCCATTTATGAAAGCATTCATTAGCAGATTGAGTGCATGTAATGTAATATATAATATATGCTGATGTGTGCTGTGATTGTAATTTAAACAGTATGCTTACACATTATTAACAATGTATAATTGCTCTTTTTTTTAATGCCCATGATTATATTTTGTTTATTGTGTGAATACCTTTTTTTATTTTCAAAAAAAAAACATTAACTATTTTTAGTCTAATTATTAGTCTAAGCTGTTTGAAGCTCCGCCTCCTTTGCTTGCTCCATTCTTACTGATAGCATCGTTATATTTCTTTTCCTGTGCCGTCCAGAGTTTCTGCAGCTTTTTTATCTGCTTATCGCTCAGCGGTTTACCCTCAGTGTCGTGTGTGGGTAAACCATTCTCATCAAACTGACTGTACTTGTCTGTCTGTGTTGTAAACAGGTCCTGGGGTCGGATACGTGCTTGAGCCTCTCTTTGACGCTATGTATAAGACAACCACAAATAAGCAACACTACAGCTGCAAGCATTAATGGGAAAATAATCAATCAGCCTCACCTGTAACTCCTCCATTTTCCTCTTCTGTTCCTCCTTTTCGGCCTTTTTCTTCTCCATTTGCTATGTACAGTTACCATAGTAACATACGAACCACACCCATTCAAATTTACCACACCCACCTGTCTTTCCTTTTCCCTTTCTTTCAACAATGCTTCCCTTCCAACCAACTTAACAACAGTCCTTCCTACAGATTGAAGGAATCCAATAAACATTACTTGGCTACGATAATTCTGTAGTAGTGCTATAACCTGTTTTGTCTTCTAGTCGAACTCCAAGATCAACGAGTACTTCGTCCCTCACCCAGTCACACAACGATAAGACCTCCGGCACTAATCAAAGCAGATAAGAGAAATTAAAGCAAAGGAGAGAGGGGGGGGGGGAAGGGGGACGGTCAGGTGATATAATATTAATAAAGGGAAAGCGGAGGAAGGGGGGGGGAGGGGGAGAAGGGTTCAGATGGAGATATGAGGTGTCACCTTTTTTCTCACGAGCTACATCTCTAACTCTTTCCCTAAACTCAGCCAAAGCACCAACGTAAGGCATCACCAACTCTTCCTATAGACATTACATTATACAAATATTAGCATACAAGTACTTGCAGTGTTCATATTCATTAGATTGGATTATCTTATTGATTATCTTATTAACTGTATTACCGTGTTAGCAGTTTGGCCCTCAGAATCCTTGGGAAACCCAATCGGTTCAACTGTGTTGATCACACCAAATACTCTGAGTAGGTAGGTAATGTATTGTGCTATGTTCTCCAGTAGTCTAGCATTGGGCATGGCCAAGGAGGGATCGTTCATATAAGTATTCGATAGAGTGATAATCTCTCGTATCAGCCTAACGACCGTGGGCGTATCAATGGAGTCACACAGAGCAACGTGAATACAGGAACGTTTTTCATGAAACCTAATGAAGATATAATCTCACATCGATTACTATACTTCAATAAATGAAATACTTTTGTATATGTTATGCCCAATATTAGGTATTATAAGACATAGTTGTCTTCTTTTCTAGCCACACCCACCCAAGCTGCTCCCTCATTTAGCCCCACCCCTTTCTCTTTTCTTCATTCCTCTCAATTTCCAACTAACTTATCACTAAGTTCCTTCTCTGGTGTTCCCCATTTTTGAAACCGTTCAATACCAGTGGGGTAGTCGCGTAGCCTATCCTTAACACTAAGGAAGAACTCCTATATAGGAAACAATTTGATGGGTTAGTACAGAAACAATACCTACACATCATGGTTTAAATAAGGCAAATGTTATTGCCAATGGAGGTAAGCCCTTTACCATTTGTGCTAACTAAATCTTACATTGATGCTGAAATAGAACCTCTGTTTATACATTCCAAAGTAAAACAAAGTGTCAAATCCATAACACTGAGGTAGTTTCATATTGTAACTGGGCCTTAACTTCACAATACAACTAATATAAGTCAACTACTATCCCCTACTGTACATTAGATATTTAGTGCACATGTACTGTATGTCCATTAGCTAGTATAACATACGTTCATTGTCTTCTCAAGCTGAATGGCTTCCTTCATGTTGTTCTCTGAGTAGTCCAGGGTTGCGTTCCAGGAGTGTTGAAGGAATGCCAGCCTGAGCTGAGCAGCTGTGTATTTCTCCAGTGCTTCTCTGATTGTTATGAAGTTTTTTAGTGACTTGGACATCTTACAGCCCTCAATGGTCAGGTGACCAGCATGAAGGAAGAAGTTTATCCAGTTGTCTGACTGGTAGTGAGCCTCAACCTGGGCTATTTCGTTGTCATGGTGAGGGAACTTGAGGTCCACACCCCCAGTATGGATATCAGCTGTAGAACCTAATATCTCACTGAGAGAGAAGAGCGAGAACAGGTAAATGAACTATGTTTAGTACAACATACATACACACACATATGCACATGAAGCGGTATATGCACTTTCTTAGATCACGTTCTTTTTAATGTACTTGCAGAAATAAAAAAAATTACCGTCAGTTAAAACTACTTGATCTGATTCAATACAATACGAAATCTAATTTTAAAAAGATTGTATGATGTGTCTTTCTTACCAAGCCATAACAGAGCACTCGATGTGCCATCCAGGTCTACCATGGCCCCACGGGCTGGGCCAAGCAGGTTCCCCTTGTTTACTGGCCTTCCACAGAGCGAAATCATTGTTGTGTCGCTTTTCTTGAAGTCGATCAGCAGACACACTTAATTCCCCTACAGTGGAAGAAGGAGAAAGAGAAAATGGAGAAAGAAGACAAGTTTGGATAGACATACAAGGAAGAGAGAGGTTAAAGCTACTGGTATATTGTATAACAAGAATGGGTCCTCTTACCCTCTCCTTCTTGAAGGGCCTTCAAGTCCCCAATAGCTTCAGGGACTAGTTTGGCATAACGATGATCAGGAGATGAAGAGAACTTGACAGTATCAAAGTAAACTGATCCATTGGACTCATATCTATAGTAAGCATGCATTGGTATATTAACATAGCATTGAAGGCTGAACTTTATTGTTTGTCAACTGTTGCTTTCATTACTTGTATGCATTTTTATCAAATGTAACATGAAAATTCAATAGTGAGTCATCTTTACTGTTGTCTATTTTAATGTATGTGAAGTGACTAACCCGAAACCATTTTCAATTATTCTTTCAGTGAATTTAATGACTTCAGGAACATATTCTGTGACCCTGGTAAGGACATGTGCAGGAAGGACCTAATGGAATAAACCAATAAAGCCATCAAAATTGACCATCACCTACACACACAAAGTTTAAAACTAATCCATTACAGCTGAAGATGTAGCTCACGTTCAAATCCTCCATATCTCTGTGATACTCTTCCTCCCAATGACGGGAAAGAACGGAAAATATCTTGTGATCTGTAACCGTGTCACCAAACTATACAAGAGTAAAGATATAGTTGATACAGACACAATAGGCAGTCATTGTTTACCTTCTTGTCTAGCCATTTTGATAAAGGATCTTTGACAGCATCAATAACTTCTTGCTATAAATAGAAACATCACGATGACATCACTGTGCTATAAATAGTAACGACTGCTACTAACCTGATCTGTATCCTTACTAACACTCGAAATTGACTGCTTAGCTTTAGCCTAGCATACAGCAACATTATAATTGAACATACATCACTTACACACAGACAGACATGACCTACCACTATATCGTTTAGCATCTTCAACTTGTCTTTGTCGGTTTCTTTGGATATTTTCTCTTCATACAACTGAACAGCTTCCTTGCAATTGCTGATGACTTCATCTAACGGACGATCCTTCTTGTCACTGTATTGCTGGAAAAGGTGCTTCTGTCTGGCACGATTAATAATCTATATTGGAATAGGAATGAGACTTTAAAGGAATAAAACATGAGATTTTATAAGAATGTGTGAATGAGATAGGAATGATACTTGAAACAAGATTTAATGATTAGATATTGGAATCAGAATGAGACTTAAAACCAAATTTTATGATTGGATACTGGAATGGGAATGAGACTTTAACAAATCTTACCACTTACCAGGAGTGCATAATGCCCATGCCCACTATTCAGCCAACATCAGCAAAATTGCACAACTACTTTTACCTCAAAATATTATGCAATAATGCTGAGGTTGGCTGAAAAAGCTCGCTAAGGGTTAAGTAAATACTGCTTACTTCCTTTTAGTGTTTTTACATTATGTACTCCTTGGTTACCATATGGGAACAGGATTACGGAATAGAATTGTGTCTCGTGATGAGGTCAAAGTTCATCATTAATACTGGTCATGACCCACCTTATCGTCAATATCGGTAATATTCATCACAAAGAACAAATCATATCCAAAATAATCAGTCATAACCCGACGAATTATATCAAACGTAATATAAGACCTATTATCAAGCAAGATAATAATATATTATGGCCGTGACTAATGGGGGGGGTGTGGCCTTACCGGGCATGTCCCATGTGTGAGGCATCATATACAGTGGGTCCACAGCTATACCACAGTACTTCCTTACCCCTCATTGGAATAAACTCCTCCTATTAAAGTTAAACACATACAGATAACCAGGTATCATGTGTTATAGTATGGCTAGCTGGAGCCTCAATACATAAGGACTTGGGGACACATATTCTGTAATTATAGGTATTGGATGCTTTTGTGACGAGCACAAGTAATCCAGTGGGTAAATTAAGTCACATAAGTTGATTGGTTATACAGCCAAAAAACAGATTATAGACTACATTGTCTATGTCAACCTTTTCCTCATTTGCAAAGGGTGTGGCTTTGCCAGATGAAATAATACAATAAATATCACTAATTGTAACAATGCTTAACTGCGAGGAATTATTTGTATATGCATACCTTCTTCTTGGTTAAACTATTGTAGAGTTTTAGAGATGCAGTAGATCCAGCACTATTACTGTCAGTACTTGGTACTATGAATGAAATAATCATACTAATTTAATCCCTGGGTCTTATTTACTGCCATTATTAAAACTCACCAGTAGATGATGCCATTCTAGATATAATCAAACTACGTTTCGATCCTCTATTCCAAGCTCTAGGTCTGGAGAACTCCCTAACAAAGCACAATGCAAATGTGTTCATTCAGTTCTTAGAGACCAAACCCTTTTTAGATTAATAATTCAAACCACACCTTGTTATAACCTAAATTAATTTCATAGCATTGAATTAATCATGTTACTACTTTGTTAAATTGAAAAATATTATTGATTTCGAATCAAAAAAAAATTGCGATATATAATACAGAGCTGGTTAGACAGTCAGTAATACGGTTCATAGTCCTATCCACCATGCAGGTTATGAATACTGCATGGTTACAACTGGTTTAGTCAGTCCCCATTTTGTCACTACCAGATCGAACTACCAGATACTCTTATTGTTGCCCAGCCTCCACTGTGCAGCTCTGTAGTCTTTTTGGCTTTAACATGAATTGGGTCCTATTATCAGACAATGTAACATCATAGGTACATGGTTACGTACATCATCTAATCTAGGTTATATATACATGAATCTACATAATAGAGTGTGCATCGTTCCATTGTAATCATACACTCACAATGCGAAACTGCTTTATGAGGGTATATTAATCAAATTGTATGTTGGTTAGTTAGTTAAGTTTTAACTTTGAACAGCTTGTTTTCCATGGCCAAGCAGGAAAATCTTTTTAAAATTTCTGAGAATAAAAGCCTGCAAACCAGTGAAAATTTTGTTCACTAAATTTAGTGGTAGAAAAGTTTCCAGAGTACATGGGAGTGACCAGGAGTCCATAATGAAAAGCGCTAAAATGGAGTACTCTGTTTTAGCGCTTTTCATTATGGACTCCTGGAATGATTGATTAGCTTTTGCAGCTGTATTGATCTGTGTTTCACTCAATGTGTGGGTGTGTGAATCATTATGGCTTGTGGTAATCATTGCGTGGCGAGGTGCAAGGGTTTGCACTTGAGTACAATTTTTTAATGAACCAGTACTTAAAGCCTTTTCCAGTTTGTAAATTATATCATTAGCTGTTACAATAGCTATCAGTAAATTAAAAGTGGTATAGTACAGTGTTAAGGGGTAGGAGTGCACTTAAGCTAAGTAGGGCTATGAATATCATTAACTGGCCAAACCCACAATATATTTCACCACTTAAAAATTACTGATATATAGAGAAATTTAAATACTATATACCTTGAGAGCTGAAAGAATATTGGAAATCAATTGATCATTCCAGTATTGGGTACAATACCTGACAAAAAAAAATAAAATAAAATGAAAAATAGTGCAGACATATGAAATTTAAAAAGAATTCCTACAAGTGTAAAACATGTATTGTAATAAGCTATTACTGTGGGGATAAGGGTATAGATACATACATAAGGTGCTGCTATCTGTACTGTGAGGGTGTATAGGTACATACTGATAGTGGTATCCGTATAGTATTGTATCAAAGTATCCAGTGAATGCCATATTTATTCATGAAAGGGGGGGGGGGGGGACATAGCAAGTGAGCTCATATAATGCACTGCATCAGTATAATGAGCTCACGTGTTATCTCCGGTTCCATTCATAAATATAATACCGTATAGGGCATATTGTTCGTGGGACGTATGGGTTTCGCGGTTTTTGTAAATTCATGAACTATAAACCCATGAAACTGTAATGCTGCCATGACCGTATGTTTACTCCATGTGATTCATGAAGGTTAAATCCGTGAATATGGATATTCACCATTTTCGCGAAATTTGCGTGCCTCGAACAATATGCCCTATACGGTAAATCAAGAAGTCGTGACTCTAAAACATGACCTTTATAGCTTGTGATAGCTGGCCTTTGATCTGCTAAACCGCTCATCATTTGCATGTAGACAAGAGGGCAAGGTTGCCAGGGCAGCCAGGCTAGCATACAGATTTACTATACCATAAATCAGTTATCATGACTCCTAAGTTTGAAAGGCAACACACAGCTGTAAAAAACTTTCAAGTAGTTTATACAGGCTCTATTAATATTACATTGTGTAAACAGGTTTCAGCTTGTGCTAACAAGATATTATAAGGTGTTATAGCGTAAACAGCTTTCCAACTGTATAAATTAATTTTCCTTGTTTAAAGAAGCATAAAAAGCAACAATACGGTATCATTATTCAGTATATTACGGTATCCTTAGGTTTCTAGTATCCTATAGCTTGTGCAATAAGTGTAAAATTATAAATTAGTGTAAATAAGCAAAGAATACTAACATCATAGAGAAACGAAACCTATTCAAAGTCGAAAAAAGCAGCGTTCAGTTTGAGGCAAGATGGACAGCATAGAAATCTTAATCAACCATGCCAAGTCTGGTGGCATGATTGCTTTGATTGCATCAGCATCCATGATTGTTGGCATGGCTATCAACGTCCAGGTACTGATACTCACCCTCAACCGGTTCATGATACTAAAGCGAGCCTCCGTTATATACGTCACTAACTTTATCGTTGTCAATTTCCTCTTTGCTTTAACCACCATGCCCTCACTCGTGCGTTTAGCCACTGCTAATAAGGATGACATGGAGGAAGACGGCGTGAATTGCCATTGGTTTGGGTTCATGCTGCACTGGTACAGCTACAACACAGGCTTCACCATTACTATCATATCCATTGATCGATTTCTGTTCTACTTGAAACCAAAAGGTTATCAGAAGCGTATGAAGGCGTGGATAGCCATTCTGATCCTCGTGGAGGTGTGGTGCATCACCAGTGTAATCAGCATACCATTCTATACAGCTTACGAATACAACTACGATATTCGAGCATGCGTGATTTCTGAAACTGAAAACAGAAACAAAGCTTTCATCGGCATTGGCTTTACCGTGACAATGTGCTATACAGTACTCATTGCTATCACTAGCGTGAGCACATTCCACTTACAAGAAAACTCCATGAATCGTACACGACAAAGTGATCCCATCTACGGCACCAGGAGCCAGAAAGCGACGGCAATGTTTAGAGCACTGGTGTTAGTGACAGGTTCCTGCTATATGCTTTTCCTTGTGATTGCGATTCTCAAAGGATCCAGAATAATCGATCAAGCAAAACTTGCCTACCTAACCTACCTTGGGATAGTAATAAACATGGGACTGAACCCAGTCATTCAGCTGTACTTCAGGGAAGAGCTTAATGAAGGTATCGCTTGTAAAAAGAAGAAAGTTTTCTGGTCCAAAAAGAAATCAAATGCAGTCGTCCCGCAACCAGAGGTGGTTACCAATTGCAACGAAACAGTCTAGTTAGGGACTGACATTAAAGGAACCTTTGATTTAGTATATTAGACTATATAGATAACTTAACATCAAGGACATATATATACCTAACCAGTTGACCGATTATAATGCATACCATTTTAGTTGTGGCAAAATTTTTGCTATAATTTATTTTGGTCTTTCATTTTTTTTTTGTCTTTACAAGGTCATCTTTGAGTATATAGCTGTACAGTTTTTTTTGGTTTCAGTAAAGTTTTTTTTTCAATCCCACTTTAGGTGAAAAATATTCCTATAACGAAAACACAGCATGGTATGGTATAGTGCTAAAACCCTGTAGTGTCTGCCACCCGGTGCCATAACATATGATATATGCATATGCACCTATACATGGATGGGCTTATAAAGTATACATTGTTAATACAGCTGAGTCAGCCATCTTCAATCCAGAAAACACAAAATTATTCAACCACAAAATTTATCCACTACAGTGGAACCTTGATTATCCGGACCCCTTAGGACCAGTAGTTTTGTACCCGCCCCTTTGCTCGTAGGAAGGGTCTGGCGAAAGCTGTATATGCTTAATCCGTCCCGAATGGAAACAGATTACTACATTACACAATCTGACCAATTGGGTTAAAGAGTAATCGACAGATGGGAAATAAAATGGAGGGTGAGTAGATAGCAGGTCTTCACATGGCCGCTAAACAGTATTTGTCATTTAATTTATGGTTTATCGAAAGTAGCAAACGAAAATCTGGCTAAGAAGTGTTTATACTGTGCAGCCATTTATGGTTCATGTGATCTAAATGCTCAATCGCCCACATAAATACATGTTAATTAGCATTCCAATGATTCCATCGGGACATATTGAATATACAGCTTTTGCAAGACCCTTCCTCATTGCGAAGGGGCAGGTACCAGACTAAGTGAAGTTCAGCGGACATCTTGTGCAAGTTATCATTGATTATGCATTACCATACCCTTTGTGTATCAATAAAATAATTAAAAAAAGATGAATAAAATGTTTTATTAATTAATTTTATAACTACTAATTAATATTAATAATTTTAAATTAATTTTCTTCCTAAACGAGTCTGATCGAGGTTCTACTGTACCTTGAATCATAACAGTATCTATGAAACATACAATAGCTAAAAGGAGTATAAGTCCAACAGATGAAGCTTAACCATTAATTGCTAAGAGCTTAACCATTGCTAAGTAGGGCTATGAATATCACTAAGTGGTCAAGCCAAACCCACAATAGATTTCATCACTTAAAAGTTAGAAATATACAGAAGCCTGTACTTACCGGTGGTCGACCATATTGACCAGTAAGTGGGAATTTTTTCTTAATTCAGTATTCGAATTAATTAATATTAGTTCGTTATCCTGTTCTCATGTACTCTATCTCATACAATAGAGTACACCTTTTTTTTGCTGAAATTTGGGTACCTCTTCAGATACTGCTAAATTTTTGATAAACCAGTGCTTGATTGAAAAGCGTAAAGTGCACAAATTTAATGTGTTTGAGAAACTCTAGCATGAATAATGCAAATGATAGATTGGTAACTGGAGCTGCATGCATTTCAATGTGTGGATCTGTGCATCAATATGGTTTGTGGCAATCTTTGAAAAGCGTGGTATAAGGGTTCGCATTTTAGTGTACTAGTTACTACTATACCTTGAGAGGGAAGAATATTGGAAATCAACTGATTATTCTAATAGAGTGAGTCTCAGGTAAAATTCCTGAAAAAAAAAAACAATATAAAATGAAAAATAGTGGATACACAGACATGAAATTTAAAATAAGCGTAAAACATGCATTGTAATAAGCTATTACTGTGGGAGTAAGCATATAGATACATAAGGTGCTGCAAGGGTGTATAGGTACATACTAAGAGTGCATGGCATCCTTGTATAGTACTGTATCAAAGTATCCAGTGAATCTGTTATTTATTCATGAAAGGGGGAGGGAGGGGGGGGGGGGGGGGAGGAACAGCACGTGAGCTTATATTAGTATATTGAGCTCATGTGTTGTCTCCGGCTTCATTCACAAATAATAAGTCAAGAATTCTCACTTGCTTAGTTTACTAGTTCAGCTGTAAAAATTTTCAAGCAGTTTAATCTACGATTTATACAGGCTCTATCATTATGTTGTGTAAACAGGTTTCCTAGTGTAAACAGCTTTCCTTGTGCTACTACAAAAGGTCATTAGTAAAGGTTATAGCGTAAACAGCTTTCCAACTGTATAAATTAATTTTCCTTGTTTAAAGAAGCATAAAAAGCAACAATACGGTATCATTATTATTCAGTAAATTACGGTATCCTCAGGTTTCTAGCTAGCTAGCTTGTGCAATAAGTGTAAAATTATAAATTAGTGTAAATAAGTGAAGAATACTAACATCATAGAGAAACGAAACCTATTCAAAGTCGAAAAAAAGCTGTACAGTTTCTCTTGTGCTAAAAAACAACACATTTAGAGCACAAAACTAAACTATACCAGTGGTATTTCCAGGTATTTCTCTTGTGTTGTCAAATATAGTTCAGTTTGAGTCAAGATGGACAGCATAGAAGGCAACCATACTATATCTGGTGGCATGATTGCTTCGATTGCATCAGCATCCATGATTGTTGGCATGGCAATCAACTTCCTGGTACTGATACTCACCCTCAACCGGTTCATGATACTAAAGCGAGCCTCCGTTATATACGTCACTAACTTTATTGTTGTCAATTTTCTCTTTACTTTAACCACCATGCCTTTACTTGTAGGGTTAGCCACTGCTGATAAAGATGACGAGGAGGAAGAAGGCGTGAATTGCCATTTCATAGGGTTCATGCTGTACTGGTACAGCTACAACACAGGCTTCACCATTACTCTCATATCCATTGATCGATTTCTGTTCTACTTGAAACCAAAAGGTTATCAGAAACGTATGAAGGCGTGGCTAGCCATTCTGATCCTCGTGGTAATGTGGTTCATCACCAGTGTAATCAGCATACCGTCCTACACAGCCTACGAATACAACTATGACATTCGGACATGCGTGATTTCTGAAACTGAAAACAGCAACAAAGCCGTCATCGGCATCGGACTTATCGTGATACTGTGTAATACAGTGATCATTTCTATCACTAGCGTGAGCACAGTTTACTTACAGAAAGACTCCTTAAATCGTACACAGCAAAGTTATAAAAAGGATCCCATCTACGGCACTAGGAGCCAGAAAGCGACGGCAATGTTTATAGCACTGGTGGTTGTGACAGGTTCCTGCTATGCACTTTTCCTTGTGATAGGGATTCTCAACGGATCCGGAGTAGTCGATCAAGCAAAACTTCCATACCTAACCTACCTTGGGATAGTAATAAACATGGGACTGAACCCGATCATTCAGCTGTACTTCAGGAAAGAGCTTAATGAAAGTATTGTGAAGAAAGTTTTCTGTTGTAAAAGGAGGTCAAATGCAGTCGCACCACAACCACAGGTGGTTACTAACTTCAACAAAATAGTCGTAGGCACTGACACGCCATAATAAAGGAACCTTTGATTTAGTATATTAGACTATAGATAACTTATCATAATTATCAAGGACATATATACTTGTTGATCACCTTGACCAGTTGATCACCGAATAGTTGACTGATTACATGTATACCATTTTAGTTGTGGCAAAATTTTTGCTATAATTTTATTTTGGTCTTTCATTTTTTTTGTCTTTACAAGGTTATTGAGTATACAGCTGTACAATTCTTTTGGTTTAAATGAAGTTTTTTTTTATCCCACTTTGGGTGAAAAATATTCCTATAACGAAAACATAGCATGCTACGGTATACTAAAACCCTGTAGTGCCTGCCACTGCCGGCATAACGTATGCATATGCACCTATACAGTGTTAAAGACTTGTTAGATCGGAAAAAAAAAAAAACATTACTCCGAATATAAAGTTCAACTGATATACAACTATAAAGTATGTGACCATTGAATTTGCTCTTTAATTATTCATCTAAAACAGCACATCACGGGAAATTTTTGTGGTTGAAAAATTTAGTGGTTTGCCCAAAATTAGGGTATATTTAAACTTTAATTGCTTATTGTTTGAAGCCACTCATTCATAGCCACATTGGGTCATGCTTATTTATACAAGGGGTGGGCTTTTTGTAGTTCAGCCTGTATATATGTAGCTAGATTATACACTATTGTAATTGACCAATCAGATTGCACGATTAGAGGTGCTTTATTTTACTTAAAATACCTCCTGGGCCCCATAGTTATAAAGCTGAACTTACTGAAGTGCTGAATACATGGCTGAAATTTTGCTACCACACCCACATTTATGTGGCAAAAAAAAAGCGCTGTTGGGTTGTCGAGTTCTACGGTCCTATACGCACAAATACCAAGTGATTGAAATAAAAGCAGTCACAGTTTTGGTTCTGGACAAAGATAGAAGAAACAGATACTTTGAAAACCTTGACTGATTGCAGCAAAAAAAATCTGAGTTTGCTTGAAAGTTCAGCTTTGCAATTAAGCGTCAAGACAATTAACTCTCGACTTCAAAATGAGTTTAAAATGTCGGCCTGTTGGTATTGCTAGGCATATAGCAAGAACGAACTATTGCGCTAAAGTTAGTAGATTGAATAGACTGCTTTTAGTACAACTGCCCTACTTCTACAATGCTGAGCAACACTCCTTTTGCCACCCAGAAATGGCATTATGTCACAATTTTGACGTAATTGCAACCACTTTATAGAGCTGACTCAACCATATGGAATCCAAAAAAGCATATTTTTTAACCACAAAAATTACCCGCTACAGTGGAACCTCGATTATCCGGACTCCTTTGGACTAGAGAGTTCTTTATGAAGGTCGGTTAAGTAAAAAATCCAGATATGTGAAGTTCAAACATTTTGCACGAGTTCATTAATTATAATTAATAATAATTTCAAATTAATTTTATTAATTCCTTCCTGAGCAAGTCTATATAATCGAGGTTCCGGATAAATGAGGTCCGGATAATCGAGGTTTTTACTGCATAAGACGATAAACTCATTTCTCTGTCCATATATATCCATAACTCAATACACAGCAATTATTAGCAACGCTAACCCATGTATTGTCAACAAATAGTAATGAACGTTCTAAACGCTCATCCCATAAATTAATTACCTGTAATGGATTCTGAAGATATAGTCATTGTATCGCTTATAGTAAACACATCCATTCTGCTCGAAGGTGGGCAATATACCATCCAGGTCTACCAGGTCCCCCCCATATAGTGGGCCCACAGCTTATACCACAGTACTTCCTTACCCCTCACTGGAATAAACTCCTCCTATTAAAGTTAAACACATACAGATAACCAGCTATTACGTACTATAGTCTGGCTAGCTGGAGCCACAATAATTAAGGAATATGGTCTGGGAATACATTTGTTCTTGTATTGAAGTGATATGTGCTGCTTGGAAATATGTAATGCTTAGTGACTAGCACAAGTAATCCAGTGGGTAAATACCGTATAGCAGAAATATTTCGTGGCCCAAAATTTTCCTTGATTTTGTGATTATCTGTTTATCAACGAATATTTAATTCACGAATTAAGTAATTACACATGGTAAGGTTCGCTATTGCAATCAACACCATGAAATCTGTCATATTATCCACAAAAAAATTTGGGCCACGGAATTTTCCGCCATACATTTAATTGGCTATTTAAGAGTTTTCATGATGTTTGTGTATAATACTCTTTTTAATAAAAACTCTTAGTGGTTGTTATCAATTAGGATTATCTATAATAATGGGAGATATATGTATGATGCAATATAAGACTAACCAACACACAGTACATAGTCTAATTACAATGTATGCAGTGAATTACTATATAAAACTGAATTGCATAAAGTATTAAGCTAAATTTATAATTTATAATACAATGCTCGCAAAATGTTACGTTGACGCTGGAATTGAATCCCAGTCTAATGAGTCTATTCCGCCATAAAGAGTATCAAAAGGTCTTTAAGGTCAATTAGCCTACACTAGTCTCGTTCCCAGCCCCTCCCCCCTATTGATAATAGGGGAGGGGCTGGGAACGAGACTAAGCCTACACAAGGTCATACTAGGATTACTGTACTATACCATAAATCAGTTATAGTCAATACAATAACTGGTTTGATAAGAGTCCAAATTTTGCAGAGCAACAAAGCAAACACGCTATTGCTTAGCTAGATTTTCAGCTGTAAAAAAAAAACTTTCAAGCAGTTTATATACAGGCTCTATTATATTGTGTAAACAAACAGGTTTCCTTGTGTTAACAGCTTTCCTTATAGTGTAAACAGCTTTCCAACTGTATAAATTAATTTTCCTTGTTTAAAGAAGCATAAAAAGCAACATTACGGTATCATTATTCAGTATATTACGGTATCCTCAGCCAACTCCCCTATATGTGTAAAATTATAAATTAGTGTAAATAAGCAAAGAATACTAACATCATAGAGAAACGAAACCTATTCAAAGTCAAAAAAGATGTACAGTTTCTCGCGCTAAAAACAACACATTTAGAGCACACTAGCTAAACTATACCATAGCTCAGTTTGAGCCAAGATGGACAGCACAGAAGGCAACCATACTATATCTGGTGGCATGATTGTTTTGATTACATCAGCATCCATGATTGTTGGCATGGCAATCAACCTCCTGGTACTGATACTCACCCTCAACTACTTCACGATACTAAAGCAAGCCTCCGTTATATACGCCACTAACTTTATCATTGTCAATTTCCTCTTTGCTTCAGCCATCATACCCTTTTTCATAGGGTTAGCCACTGCTGATAAGGATGACGAGGAGGAAGAAGGCGTGAATTGCCATTGGTTCGGGTTCATGCTGTACTGGTACAGCTACAACACAGGCTTCACCATTACTATCATATCCCTGGATCGATTTATGTTCCACTTGAAACCAGAGTATTATAAGGAGAATATAACCGTATGGAAAGCCATTCTGATCCTTGTGTTGGTATGGTTCATTACCGGTGTAATCAGCATACCGTCCTACACAGCCTACGAATACAACTACGATATTCGAGCATGCGTGTTTTCTGAAACTGAATCCTTCAACAACACTATTGCCATTGCTATTGGCGCCTTCATGGCAATGTGTGGTGCAAATGCTAGTATGGTCCTAGTCTACTCAGAGGAAGACTCCTCAGAGGAAGACTCCATGAATTGTACACAGCAAAGTTATGAAAATAATTCCATCTACTTAACTAGGAGCCAGAAAGCGATGTGGATGTTTAGGGCACTGGTGTTTGTGACAGGTACCTGCTATGCACTTTTCCTCATGATTGGGTCTATCGGAGGATCCAGGATAATCGATCAAGCAAAACTTGCCTACCTAACCTACCTTGGGATAGTAATAAACATGGGACTGAACCCGATCATTCAGCTGTACTTCAGGGAAGAGCTTAATGAAAGTATCGTTTGTAAGGCGAAGAAAGTTTTCTGGTATAAAAGGAAGTCAAATGCAGTTGCACCACAGCCAGAGGTGACTACCAATTGCAACGAAACAGTCTAGTTAGGCACTGACACTAAAGGAACCTTTGATTTATAGTATATTAGACTACAGTATAATCATTAATTTGTCATAATTATTAATACCTTGATCAGACAACCCTGCATTTTAGTTGCAGGCAAAATTTTGTTAGGATTTTATTTTGGTCTTTTGTTTTTTTTTTGTCTCTTACAAGGTCATTAAGTATATAGCTGTACGATTCTTTTGGTTTAAATAAAGTTTTCTTTGATTCCACTTTGGGTGAAAAATATTCCTATAACGAAAACATAGCATGCTATGGTATACTAAAACCCTGTAGTGCCTTTTCCTCGTTTGCAAAGGGTGTGGCCGGCTATCCAGAGTAAATGATATAATTATAGTGATAGATCTACTAATTGTAATAATATAAATTGCAGGGAATTATTTGTAAGATTACATACCTTCTTTTGTAGAGTTTTAGAGCTGCAGTAGAGCACTACTACTGTCAGTACTTGGTACTATGAATAAAATAATCATACTAATTTTATCTCTGGGTCTTTTCTGCCTTTATTAAAACTCACCAGTAGATGATGCCATTTTAATTCCAAGCAGGTCTGCTCCCTAACAAAGCACCATGAAAATGTGTTCTTAAAACCAAACCAAACCCTTTTGAATGAATAATTTAAATCACACCTTATTTATAATCTAAATTGATTTGATTGACTCATATGTTATGTATAACAGTGTTTGCTAATGATTGAATTATTTTTTTGAAATTCGAATCAAAAAAAAAAATTGCGATATATGATACAGAACTGGGTCAGACAGTCAATAATACGATTCAAAGTCCTATCCAGTAAGACCGGCCACGCGGGTTATGAATACTGGTTACAACTGGTTTAGTCAGTCCCCATTCGTACCAGATATTCTTATTGTTGCCCAGCCTCCACATATGTAGCTCTATAGTCTCATTGGCTTTAACATAAACTGGGTCCTATTATCAAATAATGACATATATCACCATTTCTAGGTTATATCTACATGTGTACAGTGACGCCTCTGTAATCAGGACACTTTACATTGGTCCTATGGTGTCCCGTGGTTCCACTGTAATTACTGTTATACCTTGAGAGGAAAGAATATTGGGAACCAACTGATCATTCCAATAGAGTGAGTCTCCGGTACAATACCTGACAAAAAAAAAAACAATATTAATATAAAATTAAAAAGAGTAGATCATGAAAAGAAATTCCTACAAGAATGTACTTTAATCAGCTAGTACTGTGGGGGTAAGGATATACATAATATACATATATACATACATACATACATACATACATACATACATACATACATACATACATGTACATATAGTCCTATCAGTACTATGGGGGTACATGTACATGGGAGTATACATACTGAGAGTGGCATCCTTGTACAGGACTGTATCAAAGTATCCAGCGAATCCGTGAATCAGTGAATTGGTGGAATTACACTTAAACTGTAGTGCAATGTACCGGTTGTTATCAATAGGATCATCTAAAACAATGGAAGATACATCTATTACACAATATAAGACTAATCATACTTACAAGTATGAATTAACCAATCAAATTGCAGAATAAGAAGTTAGTTAATCGTGATATTACACCTCCCAAGGGGGGTCTGTTATTATACCGCCTGGGCTATTAAAAGTTATTTATTCAAAAATAAACATTGCAACAATAGTATGGTAGAAGCTGGTTAAATACCTCGGTGTGGTTTCTATGGCATTTATCAACCTCGCGATAAACTCGAACTCGGTATGATAAAAACCCCACAGAAATCTTTACCTTGGTATAATCATTACTTATGACATTTGTTATTACACGTATAATATGCTAACCAGTATTGGGATGGTGAAATGAGAAACATTTCTTTGTATCTGAAACAGTTGCAGCGTTCCATATCCTGACCACGTAGGGTGTCTCATAATGAGCAAAACAATATGGCTAAATAGTTCAAGAGATACAACTTATATTAACTGTATTTCATGCACGAAAATGACACATACATACATGTAGCTAGGCCGGGAATAAACTTCCTGTCTAACAATAGTATCAGTTGGTTACTACACAGTAAAGGCTGATTTACAATTGCACGTGTTACAACCGGAAGTCAATGGAATACATAATGTGTACAAAAAGTCTATTCTTTAAATTATGTACCCGTTTATATTGGCTTCCAGTCATAATGTGTGTGCTAGTCAAATGAACCATATACTAACTCTACTGACCTTATCAGTGTCCTTGCACTCCTCAATGGATGCATGTAACTTATGTGCCAGCACTGGTGTGAGATACGAGTTATAACTACATGGTATACTAATACCGTCATCTACAGTGAGTTAGTCAGACTTGATCAAATATACCGATAACCCATGAATATACCTTTAAGGAACTTTTGAACACCGTCCAGACATTCGGGTGATAATTCGTTGTCGCCAAATGAGCCAAGGAGCTCACTTACTATGATGTCAGCCTGATTGTGTGATGATACAATACATACTATAATAGTCAATCAGTTGAGGATTTGCACATTACATAATCTCATTAAATATTCATCTAAAATTAATTAATTATGCCTATCCAGGGTTTTATACAGAGAGAGAGCGGGGGGGGGGGGAACATGGGATTTCCCCCCCCCCCAAGAAACTTCAACACCCATGCCA
>JAYJLX010044247.1:0-13336 GCA_036873525.1 Chalinula nematifera
CGGGCGTTTAAGGGGCTGACGGGGCTGCCCGTGCTGGTGAATACCAGTTTTAACGCGCATGAGGAGCCGATTATTTGTACGCCCGCGGAGTGCCTGCGGGCGCTGCGGGATGGGCGGGTGGATTATGTGCTGACGGCCTGCGGGTTGTGGGAGTGGCCGGGGGGCAGGGGGTAGGTTGCGGGGGTGGCGGAAGGGGGCATTTTTTTTGCGAGTGGGTGGACAATTTGTGTGTGCGGGGTTCTAGTATAATCTACTTTTTTCTTATTTCGCTTTTTGTTGGGAGGAAATGCCATGGAAAAGCAGGATACCAATCCGTGGGGGGCGGCGCCCACTAAGGTGGCGCAGGTCATGTTGCACCGCTACGAGGCCGCGCTGAAGGCGCAGGCGGAGAAGGGCGCGTTGGGGGCGGGGCCGGCGGAGAACGCCGTGCTGAAAAACGACATGACGCTGAAGAAACTGATCAAAATGGTCTACGTGGCGCATGGCTACCATCTTGCCATTTGCGGGACGCCGTTGATTCGCGGGCGCATTGAGGCGTGGGATGGCGGGCCGGTGATTCCCGAGATTTTTTACGATGCCAAGGCGCTTGGCGTTGCGGGGTCGCGGCTGTTGCCGCACAATCTGTTTGAGTTGCTGGCGATGCATCTTTCGCCTCTTGAGGGATTTGTCTCGAAGCGATCCAAAGGGGTGGTGGATGCCGTTATTCGGGCATTTGGAGCGAACAGCGACGACGCGCTTTCTTACGCGACGCATCTTCCCGGGACGCCGTGGCGCGGGGCCTATGAGAAAGGGCGGCGCAACCTGATTGACAACAATGTCATTTGGAGGTTTTATGCGGCACGCTACAAGGCGGATGTGGCGATCAAGGGGCTGTAGCGGTGTCTGACGAATCGCAAGAACCCCGTATTCCCGCGGAACGTCTGAAATCGCCCTCGGCGGGTGAGGACAATGGGCTGGAGGAATCGTCCGATGTTCCCTCAGGTGATGAATTGGAGGGCGGGCAGGCGCATCAGCGCGATTCGCGCACGCTCTCCGCGTTGCAGGAGCAGTTCTCGAGTGTTGTGAAGATATTATCTGTGGCGATTGCTTCGGCGGTTGCTGAGGGCAAATTGCCCTCGGTGGGTGACGACAATGGGCGAGAAGAGTCGTCTGATGTTTCTTCAGGTGATGAATTGGAGGGCGGACAGGCGTATCGGCGCACTTCGGGCGACCTTGCCGCGCTGCAGGGGCAGTTCACGAACATTGTGAAAATATCGGCGGTGATTGCTTCGGCGGTTGTCTTGATTTTGGGCTATTATCTTTCCGCGAATCGGACTGCTTGTGCCATTATGATCTGCCCTGAGATCATTGCCCTGGCAGACGTCATTCGCGTTGTTTTGGTGTACATTCTTTTTTTGTGCTTTTACACGATGCGGCGCAGTTTGCGCTTTTGGCGGCACGTTGTGTTGTCTCACAGCCAAAATGAATTGGGCGAGGATGCCGACTTGGTACAGCAACAGGCAGCCGATGAAAAGTGGCGCGAGGAATGCCGAACGGCAGTGCGGGATGCCAGGAAGGATGTGAAGTCGGCGCGCGGGTTGCTGACTTTTATTTGGGCGGTTTGTTTTGCGGCCAGTTGGCTGATTGCTTTTGACCTGCTCAAGCACAATGTGGCTATGTTCGCGGTGCTTTTGCTGTTTGTGCCGTGCACTTATGCGTGGTTTATCATCTCACGCTGGATCAGGGAGCACGTGTCAAGAACCATCTATTGGTTGGTTGCAGTGGCTGCAATTGTGGGAACGCTCTGGTTCATCGCTTCATTAGGAGTGGCTGCAATTGTGGGAACGCTCTGGTTCATCGCTCCTTTTGCCATGGATTTCTGGAACCTGCTCTGCACTTTCTCTTTCCCCCCATGAAAATACTGAAGTTGCCTGCCTGGCTGACCAACCGTTTGGAGATGGAGCGGCTGCATATTGCCAATTATGGCGATGTGACATCGTTTTTTGTGGAATTTGCCGATGCGGTGTGCCGCCATAGCGATTTGCGGGTGGATGTGCTGATGTCGAAGATTTATTCCGTGACCAAACTGCCGCGGCTGCGGAGTTTTCCTGTATAATCTCCTTTTTTCACCGTGGGCGCGGTTGCCTGCGCCAGAAAGGGAACGCAAAATACATGAAAATCGGTTTTTTAGGTCTCGGCAAACTTGGCCTCTCCTGCGCGCTGGCGGTAGAGCAGCGCGGCCACGCCGTCATCGGGCATGGCGGCAACGCTGGCATTATCGCCAACATTGCCCCCTGGCGCTACATCCCGCCGCAGGACGGCGTCCGCGTCGTCGGAGTTGGTTCTTATGCCGCGCATTAAAATCATTTCCAACGTGCCGATGGCCACCCATCGGGTTTTTGGCCGCCGCCAGTTGCCCGCGCCTGGGACGCATTGGGAAAACTGCGAATTCGTGTTTGACAAAGACGCGGAGGACTATGATTATCTGGTGGTGTATGACGCGCCGCTGGATTTTGCCACGCGCTACACATGCCCGCCTGAGAACACGGTGCTGATCATCCCCGAGCCCATTTCTCTCAAACTCTATTCGCCGTTTTTCACGCGGCAATTCGCCGCCGTCATCACGCCGCAGGAGGAGTTCGTGTGCGACCATCCGCGCATTATCCGCTCGCACCCCGGCATTCCGTGGAGTTACGGTTGGCAAGGCGCCAACCTGACCGAATGGATGGACGATTGTATGAGATTTGACGACCTGGCCGCCATGCCACCGCCCGCCAAGACGCGCGGCTTGTCTACCGTCTGCTCTTTCAAGGGCGCGGAGGTTGATGTCGCCGACTATACGCACAAGCATGTGTTTCATGTCCATCGCATTGAGTTCACCAAAGCGCTTAAGCGCGACTTGCCTGACATGGCGTTTTACAGCCGCGAGCACAACCCCATCGCCGACAAGCGCGTCGCCATAGAGGACTGCAAATATCATTTGGCCGTAGAAAACTACGACTGCGACCACTGGTGGACCGAAAAGCTGGCGGATGCCTATCTGGGCTATGCGCTGCCCTTTATCCACGGCTGCTCCAATCTTGCCGACTACTTTCCCAGGGAAAGTTACATTCCCATCAACATCTACGACTATGCGGGTTCGCTGCGGCGCATTCGGCAGGCCATGGAAAACAACGAATACGAAAAGCGGCTGACCGCTATTATTGAAGCGCGCAAACGCCTGCTGTACGAACACAACATGTTCGCGCTGCTGGCCCGCGTCGTCCGTTCGCTGCCGCCCGCCAGCGGCAAGCCGGGCGGTGTCCTGTACTGCCGCGGTTACCACCGCGCCAACCTGCCGTTTCGGTTGTTCTACCGCTACCACCGCAAATGGCAACAGCGCCAGACCAAGCGCTACCTGCGCCAAAAAATTGCGGGGCTGAAAGAACTGCCTGGGCGCCAAAACGTCCCTGTCGCCTCGTGAAAATCCTCATGCTGCCGGGGTGGCTGCCGAATCGTCTGGAGGTCAACCATCATGGGGCGGCGCGGTCGGCGGCCTCTCCCTCTTTCTTTATCGAGCAGGCGGATGATTTGCATCGGCATACGGGAATTCGGATTGATGTTCTTATTCCCAGAATTTATTCTTGGACGAAGTTGCTTCGCCTGCGAAAAATGCCCGTTTTCGGCTCGGATGTCGTCTCTCGGCAATGCGGCGAAATTCGGATTGGCTATTATCCGTACTTATTCAATCATTCGCGTCCGCTCAATTGGCGGCGGTTTGGCGAGAGGTTGTATAACGACTACGTGGCGACGCATGGCGCGCCCGATGTGGTGTGGGCCGGCGGGTTTATGTGGTGCGGTTTTCTCGCCAATCATCTGATGCGCGAGCATGATGTGCCGTATTTTGTGGTTGAGCATGTCAATGGGCAGGTCATGGAAACGGGCACCAAAAAATCGCGCCGCGTGAAGGGCGAGTTGGAGCGCATCGCGCGCGAGGCGCTGTTTGTCGCCGCGCCGTGTTCTTTTTCGGCGCGGCGCATGAAGGCGTTTTTTGGCGGCGCCGCGGGAGAAATTCGCGTGGTCACCAACACGCTTTTCCGGGCTTTTGAGAATTTGCCGCCCTTGCGCGAACGGGCGAGTGGCGGAGAATTTGTGTTTCATAATACCGCCCGACTTGACGGCAACAAGAATCATTTCGCGCTGCTTGCCGCGTTTGGAGAAATTTGCCGCGACTTTCCCGATGCAAAACTCAATATTGCAGGGGATGGCGTGGACTATGGCCGCATCAAAAAGCAGATCCGCGACATAAGGCTGGAAGGAAAAGCGGTTTTGCTAGGCAATTTGGGGCGGGATGAATTGGCAATGGCCATGCTGCAAGCGCATGCCTTTGTGGCAGCCAGCATAAGCGAAACCTTCAACATTGCCCTGATTGAAGCGCTGAGTTGCGGGCTGCCGTGCGTGGCGACGCCAACGGGCGTGGCAGAAGACGCAATTTGCGCGCAGAACGGCGTTGTTGTCGCGGGGCATGGCGCCGACGATTTGCTGGCGGGGATGCGTCATGTGCGGGCAAATTACGCGTGTTACGATTCGCAAGCCATACGGCAACGGGCATTGGCGCGATTTAGCGGCGCGGGGCTGGCGCGGCAATTGAAAGCGCTTTTTGAGGAGACCGCACCGCATTTGGCGCCTTTTTTTGACTGCAAAACGCGACGCGAGGGATGAGTTATTGATGGCGGCGAGGGCGCGTCTACCCGCGCAAAAAAGACGCGGCGGCGGCAAATTTGCCGTAGCGCAGCGACTGAAAGGCCAGCCAGCGGCGGTGTTTTTTCGCCATCTCTTGCGTTTTGTCGCAGGAGAGAATCTGCAAATACTCGCTGACGCGCGCCATGTTTTCACGGCTGGCGGCATTGTGCTTGATGAGTTTGCGCCCGGTGTTGCGAATGCCGCGCAAGAGGCGAATCCGCATGGACAGCGGCAATTCGGGCAGATGCCGCAAAAATTTGTCCACCTGCGAGTCGTCCGCTTCGGCGGCGATGGGGTCGGGTTTGCCGGTGCGGCGGCAATGCGCGCTGTATAGCGCGGTGGCGCTGTACGCAAACACGCTCAGCGGCGAACTGTTGCTGAGGTTTGTCCCTTTTCCGCTGGGGTATCTGCGGTAAAAATACAGGACGTCTTGGATGAATTCATAATCAAAGCGCTCGGAGAAACGCAAAAAGAAGTCGGTGTCTTCGCCCAGGCGGAAGAAGCCGCGATAACCGCCGAGGGCGTTGTATGCGCCGCGCCGCAGCATGTGGCCGGTGCCTTGCCACATGAATTCGCTTTTTTGCGCGCGGGCGATTCCTCGCGTCTGCCCAATGGGGCAGTAGTTGGAAACGCAGGCCGCCAGGTTTGGCTTGGCGCGCAGAAGGTCTGCCTGCCGCTGCAAGCGCGTGGGGTGCGAAATGTCGTCATCGTCCAGAAAGGCCAGCAGTTCGCCGTGGCTGTTTTGCACGCCCGTGTTGCGCGCAGTCGCCACGCCGCCGTTTTTTTGCACGATTACCGAGATGCGCTTGTCTTGCATGGCGTATTTTTTGGCGATTTCGGGCGCGTTGTCGCTGGAGCCATCGTCCACCACCGTCATGTCCCAGTCGGCAAAGGTCTGCGCCTGAATGCTCTCAATTGCCGCGCCAATATGGCGGGCGCGGTTGTACGAAGTGATGATGACGCTGACGGCAGGCATGGCGATGGCTCCTAAGGGAAGACGAGCGGCGCGCAAACGCCGATGAGCAATCCGGCAATCTGCCAGATTTTGTTTTGGATTTTGCGCCAGTTTTTCTTTGGCGAAACGGGCAAAATGACGACGAGCGGCAACAGCGACAGCAATGTGAGCGCAAGCCGCTTGGCGGCATAGGCGGCGCCGCGGACAAAACCGCCGCGGAATTTCCTCACCTGCACGTGCATTTTGCGCGCGTACAGCAGATTTTTGAGATGCTGCTCTCTGGAGGGCGGCTGCTGGCGGTCTGGCAGGCGCAGTTCGTCAAAGGTGGCGCCGATTTGGCACAGGCGGGCGCCTTTGACGTGCGCGTGGTAGAAGAAGTCGCCATCTTCAAAGGCGCCGGGGTGGTATCTGGGGTCAAAGCGCAGCCCCAGTTCGTGGGGCAGTCCGCCGTAGATTCTCCTGTTCACCAACACGCCACTGGACGACAGAATGTCTCGCCACTGAGACAGCGAGGCGCGGCGCGTTTTTTGCGCGTTGCCCTCAATGTCAACAATTCGCATGTGGCCGCGCACGGCGTCCGCGCCGCGGGCGCGCATGGCGTCAATTAGATTTTGCGCGTAGTCGGTTGGCAGGCGCATGTCGTCATCCACAAACAAAATGGCGTCCATTTGTTCGGTCAGGGCGAACTCAATGGCTTTGTTGCGGGCATTGGATGCCCCAGGTTGCGGCTGATGCAAATACACAAAGGCAAACGGCGCGGCGGCGGTTTGCTGGTAGATGGGGCGGGCGGTCTGGTCGGCATCGTTGTCTACCAGCGCGGCGGCAAGCGCGATGTCTGGCGCGACGCGGGTGGCAAGGACCGATTTTATACAATCGGGCAGGAACTGCGGGCGTTTGTAGGTGGGAATGGCAATGAGGATTTTCATGGGAGGTTGGGTGGTGTGTGGGCGGGTTGCATTTAAGCGAGATTATAGGGAAATTTGCCCAAATTGGCAAATTTGTACGGGAATGGGGGGACAGCGCCCATCGCCCGCACAGCGATAAATTCGCTGTGCAGGAGGCAAGCAGACGGCGAAGGCATGGGTGGGCGCCGTCGCCATGCCGCTTTCATGCCTTTATATTGCCGAACCGTTCCCCTGGGCAAAGCAATTTCCAGACACGGTGATCCTGCGCCGAATAATAACAGGTACTGCCATTCAGCTTTGTCCCATTAACCGAAAATTGGCCGATGGCGTAAGAGATCGGTTCCCACTTGAAAGGGATGTGGATTGCCTGCGCGGTCTCGTCGTCAATCCGATGCCGCAGAGCGGTCGGCCACCGTCGCTGCAAGGCATCCGTACTTGGCGCGGCAATCACCCTGTACCCCGTGTGGGCGATAATGAGAGGCAGTTGATACTGATCAACCGCTTTCTCAATTTCATAACTGAGCATGCTGCCCCGTTTCCGCGTGTCGTCGCTCAGGATGACAATCATGTTTTTGGAGTGGCGCAGGCGCTCCAAAATACGATTTTTCAGGGTCTCGTTCAGACTGTCGTCGCGGACGGCGTAGGTCTTCGCGTGGCTGTCGTTGAAGTGAACGGGCATTCCTCCACTTTCGTTCCAGCCCTTGAGAATCCCGTAGTAGCGAAAATCCGACTGTGTTGGATTGACTTGGCCCATGCCATCAAAGGCGACGTAGGTGCCGTTTCGGTATGCCATAATCGGTGTTTACCTCCAGTGTTGTTGAACAGAATGAATGTTCACGCCAGATTTTCCCTGGTCGCGCAGGACGATCTGGACGGTGCCCGTGATTCTACCACATTTGCTCTCCGCGATAATCGCGGCGATGAGCAAATGAAGAAGAACGTTCGGTTTCAGGTTGACTTTGGACAGTCCGTCCCCCAGAAGAGGGATGGACAGCACCTCGTTGCCACACTTTATGCCCGCTTTTTTCAGCAGGCTAGTGGTTGCCTGATACAGAGCGGGAATATCCGCCGTTGTGCGGTGGGTTTCCGCGTCGGTGCGGGAAAGGGCTACGCACAAGAATTTGTGCTGCTCGGTTATGGCGGTGACGGTGGTACCGATGGGGTACCTCGCCGTATTCCCCTGCGAGCGTTTCACTCTATCAGGCGAATCAGGCAGAGCATGTAGCTGCTCGGTCACCTGTCGGTGCCAATCACCCGAATTTCCGCCCCAGAATTTCTGCAACATGATCCCGTGCAGACTTTTCGGGGAGACAATCATGCCGTCTACAATGTGGTCAAAAAAATCATTGACGGCAATGGCTTTCCATCCCTCTTCCGAGAAAATATCGCCATATTTGAGGACGATGCGCGTGGAAAAGGCGTTGGAGGTGATGGTGACCGATCGTCTGAGGTAGCCAGAACGCCAGAAACCGTCTGCAAGAAACAGAACGCCCCCGGCGCAGATGCCAGCAGTCACATACTCGCAGTATGTCAAAACATCGGCCTTTTCCTTACCCCCCAGGGTGATCCACGCGACGGTTGACGTCCACACAAAGCCCAGCCCGGCAAGAAAGCACTCAATCAAGCGCCACCAGTTGGAGACGATGCGAGAAATGTAAAAGCACAGAAACTGCATCACATCCCTTACTCCGCTGCGAGCCATTCGTATTGTTCGGTGAAGTCGGCGCCCATGGCGGCCTCGGTCATGAAGCGGGTGACGCGGCGTTCGTTGTATGAGGCGTGGGCGCGGCGCCAGCCCGCTTCGGCGATTTTTCGCCAGTCGCTGTCGTTTTGGCGGTATTTGTCAATTTGCGCCATTAGGTTGTCTTCGCCGTCATAATAGGCCACTTCCTGGTCGGTAAACAGGAGGTCCATTTGCGGGGTGCGCGGCGTGAGGGCGAGGCAGCCGTTGCCCGTGATTTGCGCGATGCGGTCGGAGGAATACAGCGGGATGTCGGAGGCGCGGCTGAGATTTAGCCCCATTTTGCTTTTGCCAAACATGAGCACAAACGGTCGCCCGCCAATTTTGCGCCGCCCGCCAAAGCCGAAGAAGCAGCGCCGCAAGTCGGGGATTTTTTCCAACCGCTCCAAAAGCGGAGCGCGGTTGGCGACGTCTGCGCCCATAAACAGCAGGTCGTATTCATGCGTCTCGGCGGCAAAGGCGCGCTGGTCCTCGGTGGTGGATTCCGCGATATTGGGCAGGTAATATACGGGCGGCATGACGTCTGCGGTGAGGCGCTGGCGCACGTAAGAGGGCGCGGTGGTGGCAAAAAACGCGTCCAAGTGCGGCATTTTGGCGCTCAGGTGCGAGACGGCATAGTCGGAAAACGGGTCTACCCACCATTGCGCCACGCGGCAGTTTGGCAACATGTCACGGATGGCGGCGATGGTGTTGGGGCGCACAATCTCGGCATGGCCCAGCAGGAGGAGGTCGGGTCCGAAGTCGCGCGCGGTTTCAATGATGTGGCGGTTCATGGTTTTGGCGCCGAGTTTTTTGCCCAGGCCGAGAGGTGCGAAAAAGCGGGAGACGTCGCGATAACTGAATTCTCCCGCCAGATGGCCGTTGCGCACCAGGCCGCTGTGAATTTTGCAGTCCATCGCGTAGTAGCGGACGTTGTTGTCCGCCCGCTTGCGCTTGGCGGTGACATAAGAAAAATTGGCGACATGCAGGATGCGCATAATGAGAATCTCCAAAAATAGCGGCTTGGGGGCTGGGAAATGGATGGCGGCGGCAAATGCGCCGCGCTGGAAAAAGGGGATTATAGCAAATGTGGCGGGTGGATGGGTTTTATTGGGGGGAGGGGGAATTATAAAGATGGTTGCGCAAATGTGAGCTGGCGGGTAGAATTGCTGATGAGGCGGCTATATTGGCTGCTGTTGGAAGGAAATTGGCGATGGCTGATAGAGTGGCGGAGACGTATGGTTGGTCTTCTTTGGTTCGCAAATACCCGACTAGCGCGTCCGCTATGGCGTTTTTCGCCGAAATGCGTTGGGGAAAGGGCGGTTCTCGTCCAGTTTGTCCGCGGGAGGGATGTTCGGGCAATGGTTCCGGCATTACGGCGCAGAAGAAGCCGCATCACCACTGGTGCGGGTTCTGCCGTCGACGTTTCAACCCTCTGACATGCACCGCCTTGCAGAACGCCAAGATTGACCTGCGACGGGTGATCCAAGGCGCTTACTTGATGCTGTCATGCCGCAAGGGGCTGAGTTCCCTTCAGCTGAAAACCCACCTTGATGTCAGTCAGCCCACCGCTCATTACCTGCTGACCCGCCTGCGCGTCATCTGCGGCGAGAGCATGACCCGCGTCTGCTTCGGCGGCAATGTGGAAGTGGACGAGGTCCATATCGGAGGGTCGGATTCCTCGCGCCACGAAGGGAAGAAACTGGGCAAGGGCTCGCAGACGGCGGTGATGACCATCGTTCAGCGCGGCACGGGCGGGGCTATCCAGGCGGTTCGTTTCTTGCCTCTGAAAGACCAGACCAAGCAGACCATGGTGCGGATCCTGGCTAATCATGTCGCTAGAAACTCCTATGTCTATACCGACGACAATCCCGTCTACAAGAATCTCAATTTAGAGTTTGACGGCCATGAATCCGTCAATCACAGCGCCGGAGAGTATGTGCGGGGGAAAGCCCATATCAACATGGCAGAGTCGGTTCATGCGGTGGTGAAGCGGGGATGGAAGGGAATCTATCACTGGTGGAGCAAGAAATACATGGCGCTGTATCTGCATGAGTTCGCGTTTCGTCTGTCCATCGGTCGTTGCAGTATTGACATGAAACACCGTATGGATTTCATGTTTCGCGGCATGGGGCATTGCCCTTTCACCCTGCGAGAAGTCCGCGCCGCCACGCTAACCACTTAAGGAAAAGTTGCAAAAGTCCCTAAATTGCCAAAAATCAAGAATCACTAAATTTTAACTTATTGAAAAAGCGCATTTTATTTTTCTTGTTTTTCCTTATTTTTCCAAAATTATCCCTTTTGCAACTTTTCCTTAAGACTACACATCGCGTCTGTCCGCCCCTTTCACGGGGCATGCGAGCGAGCCCGGATATCATGAAATCGCCCCATTGACGGCACGTGGACCTCATGTGACTAATTAACAACAGGCGAAAATAGCCCGTAACACGATTTTCGCGATACAAACCCCGATGTGCTCGGGCTTTCAACGCCATCTCGCGCAACCATCTTTATAATTCCCGGGGGAGGGAATTGGCGGGAAAGTGCGGAGGTTGGCCGGCCATTTGTGCGGGTGGCGAGTTATGGGATGGGGCGGGCTAATTGGGCTATTTGCTGGTTTTTTTTTGGAAATTTTGTGTGGCGGCTGACATCAACATGCAGAAATTTCCAGCGGGGCAAGTGAGACGAATATTCTAGTGATCCTGCACGATGCGCTCGGAACGCCACTGAGAATGCTTTACGTTATAATCGCGCTTTTTCACTGCCACCAAGAATAACTAATGCCGATGATTTCTGATGCCAGCGTCCGCGTCGCGTTGCAAACGCCCGCCGGGCGGCTATTCTGCCTGGCTGCCGCGCTGTATATGGTCGCGGCTTGGTTTTCTATCGGGCATTATCATGCCGATGAATACTGGCAGGTTATGCAACTCGCCGCTTATGCGGGCGGGCATATCGCCGAGTACCACAGCGTAGACCATCTTAATGGCGACTCTATCCGCTCCGCTTTCATGCCCGTTATTGGCGGCGCGCTCATGCAGGCGCTGTCATTCGTGGGTATAGAATCGCCCGCCCTGCACGCTTTCGCGTTGCGTGTTCTGTCGGCGTTGCTGGCGCTGGCGGGGGTTGCGGCGTTTTATCACGCTTATGCGCCCGACATCAAAAGCGCCGCCGTCCGCCGTTGCATTCTTGCGGCAATGCTGTTTTTGTATCCGCTGGTGTTTTTCTCTGTGCGTTTTTCTGGCGAGGGCTGGATGGCGTCTTTTCTCCTCTTGGCGCTGGCGGCGCATCGTCTGTCGCAAGACGACAAATCTGCGGGGGGGCGATGGCGGTTTGCCGCCGGTCTGTATGGCGGCTTTATGTTTTTTGTCCGTTATCAAAGCGGGCTGGTCATCGCCACTTGGTTTTTGTATGTCGCTTTTATCCGCCGCGAATCGCCGCGCCATCTCGCCGTTTATGTCGCGGGTTTTGCCGCCGCGTTCATCATTGGCGCCGCGGCTGATTTCTGGCTGTATGGCAAAGCGGCGTTTCCCTGGCTGGAATACGCCAGATTTCATATTGCAGAAAACATTCCTGGCCAGCCGCGCCCCTGGCATGCCTACCTCACTCGCTACGGGTTGTTGCTGCCGCCCGTTAGTTTGTTTTTGCCGCTGCTAGTGGCGGCGTTTTATTGGCAATTTCCGCGCCATTCGCTTACCTGGGCCACGGCGCTGTTTTTGATATTGCACCTGATTATCGCCAACAAGCAAACGCGGTTTTTGTATCCGCTGCTGCCGCTACTACCGTTTATGTGCGCGCTGCTGTGGGAAAAATACATGGACGATTCCAAACTACAACGAGCGCGGCGGTGGGCGGTGCGAGGGTTATGGGCATCGGCCATCGTCAACGTGCCGCTATTGCTGTTTGTCATGTTTTTTCCCGCCGCCAAAGAAGCGGCGCTGATGCAAAACTGCATCGGGCCACAAATCGCGGGCAAATCCGCGGCAATTTATGTGATGGACAAAACGCCAAGAGCGGCGGCATTTGAATTAGATCTGGAAGTGTATGGCGCGACCAATGCGGATTTTTATCCGCTGCAGGGCGGGGAAGCGCTACCCAAGTTGCCGAAAGAATACGACATGGTGCTGTTTGCCTCGCGCCGCGCGAAATTTGCACCGCCGGATGACGTCGACGCCCGCCTTGTCTGCCGCGCCTTGCCCGAATGGGTTCTGGCATTCAACTTCAACGACTGGACATCGCGCGCTTCGGTGTGGCGAGTTTTCCGCTTGACTGAGCGCGGGGACAGTTAATTTTTGGTTCAACAGTGGGCGATAAGGGTGTGAAGATGCCACTGGTTAAGGTGATTAGCAAGACGGGCGTTTTGCAGCGACAGATGCCTGCCAGTGGCCACTGGGGCGGGTGCCGTTTTACGTTTGCGCGGGGGGAGCGGGGCTATGATTGGTTGGTGGTGTATGACGATATTCCGCCAGCGAATCGGTTGGGGAAGGTGTCTTGCGAGGCGTTGGGCTGTTCGCCCGATAATGTTATTTTGGTGACGCATGAGCCCGCGGCGGTGAAAATTCACGGGGCGGATTTTTGCGGGCAATTCGCGCATGTGTTGACTTGTCATGAGCCGTGGGCGCTGCGGCATGCGGGGCGGGTGGACATGCAGCCACTGTCGCCTTGGTGGTATGGGATGCATTTGCCTGGGGCGCGGCAGATGACGTATGATATGCTGGCGGCGATGGCGCCGTGGGAGAAGTCGCGCGATTTGGTGGTGACGTGTTCCGACAAGCAGCAGACGCATACGCTGCATAGCAAGCGCTTTGCTTTTACGCGGGCGCTGGCGGGGCGGCTGCCGCAGATGGCGTGGTTTGGGCATGGGGTGCAGGGCTTTGGCGACAAGTCCGAAGTGTTGCATGATTATAAGTATCATATTGTGGTTGAGAATCATGTTTGCCCGCATTATTGGACGGAGAAACTGGCGGATGCTTTTTTGGGGTATTGTCTGCCGTTTTATTATGGCTGCCCGAATGCGGCGGCCTATTTTCCCGCCGACAGTTTTGTGGCGATTGACAT
>JAYJLX010044258.1:0-13334 GCA_036873525.1 Chalinula nematifera
TCTTAAGCCACTGTAGAGCCCGTTTTGCATAGTAGCCGTCTAAAACTTGACCAGCATACTTAGGCATAGTTACTACATACAACTACCTGTGTTGCAAAATCCTGTGTTTGCAATTGTATGAGGTAGCGCACACTGAAAAAGCAGTTTTCTTGCACTTTGCCTCGTAGATTGGACGCGAGCACGTAGGTTGGAGTTCGGAACGCATCATTATGACGCGTGACCAACCTCCTCTGTTGCTGCACTATATCTACGCCCTTATGTCCAGTTATTGGTAGCTTTCCATGTTTGCTTTGTAGCTATACCAGCAAATCACACAATTATCTTTTGTATTCTACTAATAGCTGGAGTCCGTATGGTGCTTTGTTAGTGGCCACTAACCCTGCCAACTACCTTTCCAATAATACGGTAGTTGAGGTACCTTTGGATGGAGTACTGATGAGGACTACCAGACGTTTGGAGGGTGTGATTGACTCCACCCCTATAAAGGTGTACCCCAATAGGGACTCCATAATGTATAGAGACCTGTTTGGTATGCCAGAGGCACACACTGTTATCAGAGGGACCATCAGATACGAGGTGACATAAATTATTTAAACGATAATGCTACACATAATAGACTCAGTAAAAGGCTTTCATTGTTATAGTATGCTTGACATGTGCAAAATTTAATTTTATGAAACGATTGTAGCAATATACAGTAGTTATTGATATGCCAGAGAAGATTGCTCTCTAGACTTGATGTAGGGTAAAGATTGTATTATCATAGTCAAGGCCTTGGGCATGGGCCTATATAATGTAATTAGTTTTCAGCTGTATATACATACATGTAGTACAGTATATATGTTGTAGTATTACAATGTTAATGATATTGTACAGCTGCATAACTTGATTTTGGGAGAATATAAATGTTCTTGATTTGTGTTTAAAGATTTTGGGGCTTGGGCTAGCTGTGTAAAGGCTTTTACCAAGTCAAAGCAATCCTATATGTATTTTTATGGTTAACTATAAAGAGCCAGTAAAATGAAATATGAATGTTTATTGTGCCACACCCACTCATCATTATGATTATTGTTTATGTTATATTCCCACCCACCCCACCCACACAGGGTTATTGCCATACTATGAGGGGTATATTGTCACTGGGATTACTTAGAACGGATGAGATGCCACACCTCCAACCTGATGCGGCTGATATTACCTGGGTTAGTGTGTGTGTGTGTGTGTTACTGTATTATCTTAACTTAATGAAAGCACTGAAGTGCTGAATCCTCGCAGTCATGCATGTACATGTATACATTTTGATTCGATACAGATGTAATTTGACAACACATAAATGTAGCTACTCACACACCACTATGCCTTGTTTGTATGTAAAGATGGAGAGGAAGGGAGAGGGGTGTGGCAGATATAGTGTTTTTTTTAACTATATAGCTACTATAACTCTCTGCCCACACACTCGGGTTAATAATCCAGGGCTTTATGTGTATCAGAGTTTATGTATAATACTGTCTCTCTTCCCTCCTTCCCTTCTCCTCTTCAGAAAGATCTTGTATCAATGTTAATATCACAAACTGATATACGTAACAACGATCTCTCAGCGTGTGTCCTTGAGGCTTTAGGAGGGAACAAGGAACAATACCAGGGAATTGAAGAGTGAGCTAGTTTAGTGTCTTGTACCATTATTCTATTTAATGCCCGTCTCATGTATTGTATAGTTTAGGTCTGTTATCTGATGAGCTAGTGCAACTATAGGGAACTCCATTGAAGGCATTGTCAGCTCATCTGGAGAAACGACTGGTCTACAGTGAGTCATTTCATTAAGCTGACATTAATAATGGTTATGTATCCATTAATAATGGTTATATTAATTGATGTATTTACTTGATTCACTGTTTATCCATCCTTGGGTTATCTGTTTGCTATAGTAACTGTAAAAATATACATAATACCACTCCGTATTTAGCAGTTGTTTTGAAAATTTTGCTGACAAAATGAATGATAACATACACGTAACACATAGTGTTTATAGTTTCATGGGTCCAAGATGACTACGAAATCCACAAAATTTAATATACTGCGGAATTTATTACACTTACAGTATTCAGTAATGGAAACTGATTACTACACCGTATGTCAGCTTTCCTCTATTATTGCAGGTAGTGGTGAATACGATACCGTTATATTACATAAGAATATTGATATAACTACAGCAACACATGAAAAGGTAACAGTATATTATGGAGTTCTACTGTTTGTATATTTAGAGCTGTTATATATGTATTACTGGAATATCTTTCTAAAGTGGATTTGATGGACGTTATACATGTACATGTAGGTAGTAGTTTTTATGCTATTCATAGTAACTGTTATTAAATGAACACACATAATGTAGTATTGTTATATGTACTGTACATGATGTACGTATGTTATCCGGCTTGTAAGCTACCATTTAATTTAATAGGTAACAAAAGCTCAGTACATGTTACTACTACCTGTCATATATGTAGTCATTCGGTGTTTGCCTGATAAAGTATTTGGTACCTGTATTTACATGTACCCACCCACCTACCATGCTTGGTATATTACTATTGTATATTCTTACCTGTATATATAATGTTATACTTGATACCTTTATAGTTAAGACACAGTATAACCCTCCATATGGATGGTCAACCCAACGGAGTCACTGCCATGTCTAGGCTAGTGGGATTACCGGCTGCCATTGTATCCAAGATGATACTAAATGGTAAGATGTATTGTACATGTCTTGTATAGTTTCAGTATTGCCTAAATTAAAGCTAGGTTCACAATATTACGTTAAAGTGACTAAGTTTTTGTGGGTCAGTGATGGACAGTGGTTTATATAGTAATGTCGGCTACTGTAGTATCTCTACAACATGAACATTGATCAGTTTTTGTTACTTGTTCCATTTTCTCTTGCGAAGTTTCTCATGTTGTTAGTATAGTATCTATGTACGACATACATTATTTACTTGACCGTTTACCATTACTTGTCAGGTGAGATCAATCGTACAGGTGTACTGAGGCCCCTAACTCCTGATATATATCTACCAGTACTAGAGTCCCTCGATAGGGAGGGGATTAGACCAAAGGAGACTACTGTTCAGCTGTCATAGTAAACTTTAAGTGCATTTGTATTCTAGATTTTGTATTAATTTGCTCTTTTTTAATTTATATTGAGTCGTCTAGTAATTGACTTGGGATATTTATTGTAGCAATTACATGTTTCCAAAGTATATATTGTCAAAAGATTTTTTATTCAACTTATATGTGTTAGTGGTATATACATGTGTATAATATAATATGTAGGTCATCATAACTGTTGTTATGTGTATATCATGCAGGAGGAAACGTATACATTTTTCCTCCCACTCAGATCACACTCCTCTAGAATCGAATTAGGCCAAGCAAGTCAGCTTTTTTTTGCGTGGATATTTTAAGGATATACACACATGCAGTAGTGCAGCAGCTTAGAGATGAATGCTGGGAACCATGATATATAACCATAAACTATACACCAACATGGCGGGAAGTTTTATGAATTCCAGCTTTACAGAGATGATTTAGCTATACTGGTGGTGTAAGGAGAATACTTAAGGGAGAACACACAGAGAGAGTAGAGGAATCAGCTGAACATGAAAGGGCTGAGGTACATGTACCAGCTGAGCAACAAATCAATGTATAGTATTGTATGCTCTAGAAATATTGCAGGCACTCAGGTGTTTAGCAGGGGATTTGAATTATACTGGTTTTAATTATTATTGAAGGTAGTGTATATTAGGGGTGGTTTATTAGGTTATTGGGTGTACTGCTGATAGGTATCGTTATCAGGTCAGCACTTAATATTGGTGTAGCTGATGGTCTTCGAACTGGGGGTATGGTACTGCAATTGGTGTTAGTGTTGGAGGAGGTAGTGGAGTTTACCTTGGAAAATCTCTATAGCTATATTGATGATGAAAATGAATGCAGATTTAGATAATTATTATTATTGTTGTTTATCATTGCTGATTTGTTAAGTTTTGGCATAGATCATCTACCCGTATGGTTTTGGAAAACTGCATGGGGATCCTAGCTACAGTGCAGTATTTTAACTAGATTCTATAGCTATAGGTGGGGCTGTGGGCTTTGTTTTTTTTTTTTTGAAAGGGGTTCGGTTTTCTATCATTTCCTCATCATGTGCCATGTGCTGCAGTGCTAATCATCTCAGAATGGCTTTATTGGCTTATTCTTGGTGCGATTGCAGACCTGAAGGACTAGGTGAGGAGGTTATAAAAGAAGAGTTATTACTGTAATCTCTCTGTAGAGTTATTCAGTATTTTAAATTATTTTATAGATCTAGATTTTATAGATCTAGTTGTTTTCTGGCTGTGTATAATTAATGTCTCATTGCTATATAGCATATGAAGCTGGATTGAGAGCTGGATAGTCATGCATAAACCTGATTATACATTGAGGAAGATTAGCAATACATGAATAATGGGATTGGTGAGGAAGTTTAAAACATTGCAAAATTTAATAATACGGAACGTGGGGGTGTAACGGGACTTGCTGTGTATAAGAAATTGTATTGCAGATTTAATTTGTGATTTTTTTTCTCACTCGCAAAACCACACGATTAAATTCCTCAAACTTTTCCGGCTATACGGTAATAGACACAAGAGTACCTTGTACCATTTGGTATGCTGAATAATTTATAGGATTTGAGTAAATGCCTTATAATAGTTTCAGGATTGTATAGTATAGTAATTTAAATACCATGAATCATTTTCATACCGATTTATTTTCGTATAAAGCAGTTAGTATAAAATTTAACTTAAGTCTAAATATTCCATGTGCAATATAGTGCTCTAAAGCCTGTCTAGCTAAATTTATTTCATTTTGATGTCTTATATTATAGTATATGTAATGTGCAGGTAGAGATTACACCAGTAGTTACTGTTAAGTACCATGTAGCTAAAATTCATGATTATTCCTAGAATCATGCAATCAATAATATTATACATTAATTTTTTTGTTTTTATTATGAATACTATTATACTCAGAATGTATATATAATACAGTAAAGTGCTCAGCTATATATTAGAATGATTAACTTTAAAGCAGACTTACTTTACTGATTTGTCTATATTAAAATGTCCCTGGAAAGAAATAAGAGAGTAGAATTTGGTCTAAAGGGTGATGCAAACATTGCTGGTGCAAACATTACTGGTGCAGGGGGTACATTCAAGATTGAAGATGAATTTAAGTGTGACGATCCCGATTTGTTGAGAGCTGATAGATTTCAAAAAATAGAGGGAGTGAAGCATGGAAAACGTGCAGGAGGAGCTGCTGCTGGTGGTGTGGGTGGTGTTATGATAGGAGGTGGTATAGGAGGTGGTACAGGTGCTTTGATTGGTGGTGTTGTTGGATCAATAGTACCTGTTGTTGGCACAGTCGTTGGAGTAGTTGCCGGGGGTGTGATTGGTGGTTTAATAGGTGGTGGTGGAGTGGGTGGTATTGGACTTGCTGTTGGTCATGAAATGGCCAAACATGAAATTAAAAAAGATCCTGGATTTAGATCATTTGATGAAAAACGATGACCAGCTCAATGGTTTTTTTTTTCTATCTTGCTGAATTATGTTGATATATTGCTAATTATGTCATCAGTTGATAATTTTAATATTATATTATGTAATGAAATTTTACAGTGTACAGTACATACCGCGTACCGGTAGTTGTGTTTGCCATTTTTTTGCCAATGATAACATCACTTGAGAAAGACTTATGTACAACTCTCTTTAGTATGTGTTCTTGCATGATGCTTTGGCATGAGGAATCAATATTTTATCAAAAGGTTATGCTCTAAGAATGAATATATATCCCAATCTGTACGACAGGTCACTTAATTGTTTCTAGGAAAATCGAGCTACTAAAAGAATAATAAATATTTATTCAGTATTATTATAATTGTACACACGCCCTCCCCAAAGCTTTTTCTTAGTAATAAACCTACTAAGCATGTACGTAGATGAATATTAATTTCTCATTAAGCATAATTCATATGGTAACCAGTCACCCTTGCTGCTCATGTAAAATTAAAATAGTCTAGCTGGCAGTGCTAAATAGATCTTAATTACCCCCACATTTTCCCCTTTCTTTTTCTCCTTTTTTTTACTTTCTGTTTTCCCTCTCAGAAAGATCTCAAACTGATAGATGTTACAATGATCTCTCAATGATTTCTCAGCACGTGTCCTTGAGGCTTTAGGAGGGAACAAGAAACAATACCAGGCAATTATAAGTGAGCTTATTTAGTGCCCATTTCCTTTATTATGTCTTATATAGTTTCATTATTGCCTTTAAGCTGGGCTTCGACACAATGTCATGTTGGCCAATTAAGTTTTTTTTGTGTGTGTGGGTCAGTGACAGACACTGATTTTAACAATGGAATAGTTTGTGTGTCAGTATCCTTATAACATTGATTGGTTATGATGTTATTTGTTCGTCCTCTCATGTCATTGTGAAATATTCCCAGTTTGTTAGTATAATATGTATGTATGTGTGTGCATGACACAGCTTTAAGCCTAGTTCACAATATGACGCTAGCGTGAAGTTGCGTGGCAATTTGACCTTTTTGACACAACGTTTACATTGGAATGGACTAGGATTCTATTTCAGCATCGACGTAACATCCCACTAGTATTATGAACTATAGGTTTTACTTTCGGAACCTCCAAGGAACCAGCTATGAGAGGGTTGAGTTACATGTACCAACTGAGCAACAAATCAATTAACGTATTGAAAGCAATAGAAACAGTGACAGACATTCAGGCATTTAAGGGCAATACAGTACAACCTCTGATAGTGGACACTCCGAGAAAGGGACATATAGTATAATAAACCACTCAACAAAGGACACTTGTCAGTGTCCCAAATAGACTTGTCTAATACATTTTAAGCTCCGAGAAGAGGACAACCTCTCTATAAAGGACAAAGCACTTCAGTTTATATAGGGTCCCAAAGTGTCCTTTATTCGAAGGTTCCACTGTATATGGGTCGGCAGAGTATACATGTATTTGTGTAGCAGTTGTTCTTTAAGCTGGGGATGAGATTGGTGCCTTAATTGGTAATAGTATAGGAGGAGGTATTGAAATTATTCTTGGAAGGAAAGTTAATAAATTATATCCATGATAATAAATTCAGTATGTTTAGTTTTATTTATTGCCGATTGTTTTAGAAACTGTATGCATGGAATTAACCACCTGTGTCATCATATTTATGGGATAAAATTTTAAGCCTGGTCTACACTCAAACACAATGCCAACAATCTTACACAAGAATAAAATACATTCAATTGTACATCTGTGCCTGTGGTAATTTCAGAAATTACCTTGAATGTAAACCAGGCTTTAGAGTTGTTGTTCTTATAGGTGTGGTGTTTGTGTATGTGAAAGGGGTTGGTTTCTTCATTATGTTTTTATTCTTGGGGTGGTCTAGATTATTAAGCAATTACGTGAGGCAATATAGAGTCACATAGTTTATTATTTACCCATTATATATTGTATAATATTCGAACTAAAAGAAACGTTTTCGGTTGACATATATTATATAATATTGTTCTGAAAAGAACAGGTTATCAATAATCAACCAACAACAAACAAAAAACAAACAAGTATATACACACAAAATATCACTTATCTGTACGTCCCATGTTTCGACCAGGTGCTCTGGCCTTTTGTGTGTATACTTGTTTGTTTTTTGTTTGTTGTTGGTTGATTATTGATAACCTGTTCTTTTCAGAACAATATTATATTGTATAATATTGTAAATATACGATTGTAAAATGCCTGTATAATGAATAAATTAAAAGTTCATTGCTTTATAGATGAAAAATCGTGGATTATGAAGTGGATAGTCATAACCTGAATGCAGAAAGTGATGAAAAAAGAAAGACATATGCAATACACTCGGTTAGTAAAAATTGCTTTGTACATTACAATAATTGAGTTTACAATACATGCTAACACATGTATGTCACATTCAGTGAACATCTTGTTAGTTTAGATAAGGTTGTTTCCTTAATTCTTGTGCACTAATGGGACCAGAATTGTTATAGCTATGCTTTCATTATGTATACTTTGCTTATGTATACACCCTATAACTTCATTCTAAACAGATACTATCAACCATTATTATGAATTATCATAAATCATAAATTTCTGTCTGAGGGCAGACGCTTGCAATATGTCAAGAATAACCCTTGGTTATTCATCTACATGCAATTAAGCTAGGGTTACCAGATATATATACTTATTCGACCAAAGTTCATGAATGCAAGTAGTTAAAAAATTATATTATTCCTAAACTACCTTAATATAGTCCTCTCCATAATACTTTTATATAGTGCTTGCCAAACTAGTTGTTTCTGCTACATGATTCATCATAACAGAACAATTAGTAGTTGCTCTGTCCATCTACATATCATTGTTATTTGTTAAGCTTTGAGCACACAAACAAACAGAAAGTTACCGGTTTTTAGTCGCACATTGCCTTTAGGAAAGGGAGGGAATATGGCCTTATAAATTATTCATTAGATCATGTAGCCATGTTTATATATCAGATTTCGACATGTTTTAAAATATTCCCATGCATCTTAAATGATTTAGTTTGAGTATTATGATTTGAAATTCAGCTAGGTGAAGCATGTTAATAAATTATGGATAATAGATAATCAATGCCACTACAATTTTAAGTAAGCAATGACTGTAATTAATGACTCAGTGTAAAGGTGCAGTAGAATGATGGGCTTAGAATCAGTTGTTGTGACCTTTTATAATAGTTTATGTGTATGCTATCTTGCTGATAGGCTGCTACTGTGAACATGTTATTTTAGCTATCTAAATGAGGGTGTTTTTGTTTATGTTGGGAAAGTTTGAAACTTTACTTTATGTCTATTGGGGCAGTACCCTTCACATTGACAGTTGTGACCCAATAGGAATGAGTGATTACTAAAGGCTCTGGTCAGAAGGGAACACCTAGTTTATTTATAGGCTGTTATAGTATTGTATTTATTTGTTTACTTAATCTTTTTAATAACCAAATGAATTTTTTTTTATTCATATGCTAGCTGTATTAATTACAACACTGCCAAATTTGTATTGCCATACAATATTCATGTAATTCAGTATTAATTCATTGAAACCACCAGGCACCCTCTTAGCGTGTATCCCTGAGGCTTTAGGAGGGAACAAGGAACAATACCAGGCAATTGAAGAGTGAGCTAGTTTAGTGTCCTATACTGTTATTCTATTTAATGCCCGTTGCATGTATTGTATAGTTTAGGTCTGTTATTTAATGAGCTAGTTTAACTATAGGGAACTCCATTGAAGGCATTGTCAGCCCATTTAGAGAAACAACTGATCTATACAGTGAGTCATTTTATAAGCCAATACAGCTCAGCCTCACCCCAATTATATTATATTGTGTTTGTACACTTGATACCCTTATAAACAGTATAACCCTCCTTAATGGATGGCCAACCCAATGGAGTCACTGCCATGTCTAGGCTAGTGGGATTACCGGCTGTTATTGTATCCAATATGCTGAATGGTGAGATATAATTATTATTATACAGTCTATTATACATGTAAATTGTATATAGTCTCAGTATATCGCCTTAAAGCTACGTAGGCTTTACAATTATAGAAAGATATGTTTCTGAAACAAAATATCAACGAGAAACATTTTTTTACAGTTATAATGCTATGTTGGCCAAGTTTTTTTTGTGTGTGTCTTTGACAGACATGTCAGTGGAATCATATAGACTATAGGATTCTATTTCCATTATTATACCGTAAATATAGAAATTTTTGACCAGTAGATAATTCTGTCCTTTTTGACCTTCCTTGAAAAGGTCGAAAATAATATTAGTCTAAAACTGTGTACAAACACCATCTTCTTCAGCGTGCATGTTATATTGTAACCACACCCTTGGGGGGAAAATTAACTTTTCACTACTCGTGGACTGAAAGTTGAAATTTTTACTGGTCGAAAATTTCTACGGTTACGGTATACCCTTATTGATTAGTTATATATGTCGTTACCTGTTTGTTCCCTCATGTCACTTTTAGTAATTGTATATCCGGAAATTCTTACATGTCAAAAAGTTTGTTGTGAATTAAATTTTGCAGATTTGAGCATGCACAATATTGAATCACATGGTAAAATTCATTTACGCAATTTTAATTTTGTGTTCCTGACAGTCCCTTGCAAAATTAAAGTGAAGCAAAATTTGTGTAGCAATACTATTTACCATTACCCATTGTTACGTGAGATCAACCATACAGGTGTACTGAGGCCCTTAACACCTGATATATATCTACTGGTACTAGAGGTGCTCAATAGGGAGGGGATTAGACCTTTTTATGTAGGGATTAGACCTTTTTATGTAGGGATTAGACCTTTTTATGTAGATCAAGTTTATGTATATTGTCACTAAACAGCCACTGATGTGGCCAAGTCTAAACTATATGTTCATGCTGACTTTGACCTAAAAAAAACTTTAATAACTTCACGATACTTCAAGATATTGATTTGGGATTGCACCACTGGAATCAGCTCCAAATACTGCATTTGACAAATATGTACTAAGATGAGTTGCAACTTCGGACTATTCGTTATGATTTAGGCTCATATATTATACACTGAAAGGTACAAAATCACACATTCCAAAGTATAGGGTGTCTTATGGAATGGTGTAAATTTACACGTTTTTTAAATTTCAAGGTCAAAGTCAACCTGAACATACTATAGAGGGCCAGTTATCTCTGTACCTTGCTTCAGTCCCCTAGCTATATCCCTTTTAAGGATGCCTTAGCATGAAGGATTGATGAATATGCTAGTAAAATATTACTCTGGATCATATATAGAGGGGTTGTCCTTGTCCTTAAGCAATGCACATATTCTTTAGTGTTGTTTTTCAATCCACTAAACCATAAACAGGAGAAATTGTTGTGTCGGAGAGATCACAATGCCCTTTTGCTTAAATTATTTAGACTCATTATCCCTTCATTTTTTGTTTCTATTCCCATTTCTCCCCTCCCTAGTTTGATACCATACCAGTTTCAATGACTAATAGCTCGTCACTGTGTCAACCATAGACTCAATATGGTCACCATGCAGTTGTTATGTTTGTCCAGAGCTATCTTCTCTCTGAGTTGGCTGTTTGTGAGGGGGTGTGTCTTCTATAACTAACAAGTGTAGGTTGGACTCCGTTATTCTATTCTACCATGAATATGTATCAATCATGATGACCAGACAGCATAATGAAAAAGGTAACGTATACCCTTACGTATATTATTAAGTATGGATCATGTGTAGCCAGATTGTGATATTATAATCTGAGGACCTACCCATTTGCAACGAGGAATGATCTGGTAACATGCATAATCCAAATTCATCTCAATGGAATTAAAATTTAATTATATTTTGATGATGTAAACATTTTAACTCACATGCACACCGTATCTTTTCCATATATGTGTAAACATCAAGCCCCACCCCTTTTTGGCAAAATCAAAAGATAGCAGAAATCCTGCTACTGAGACGAGTTTGGAATACGCATGTTGCCAGACCATTCTTTGTTGCAAATGGGTGGATCCCCACATACAATAGTGAATATTAAGTTTGAATAATATTATGCAGCATTTCCCATTCCTTACTAATGACATCACTCTGAATCTGTAACTGTTTTTATAACTACATGTAGGTCGGCTATTTTGAGGACATGCGTTGCCTATGGTTAGAAATCGAAGAACAATTATTTTGTATTCTATTCCCAAAAACACTATAGGGAATATTGATTAAATAATTGCTTACTATCCTGCACCTACTGTCCTAATAAGATTTGAGGATAATCTGGGTTTTATTTGTACTGATTATGTTGTACTAGAATTTCAGCATAGTCAAATGTATTTTATATTAGTTATTTATTTATTTATTAGTATAGTTCAACCTACCGAGATTAATAATATGACAGTTTGACTAATTAAAGATGACTATATAAGGAAAAAAAAGAAGCGTACTAAATTTACTCACTAGTTAATGTGGCCTATACCTTAATTGTTTGTATCATAAACCAATGAATGACATATTGATTTAAGGAACGAATCAAACTGAAAGTTATTATAATAATAGATGTTATGTGATATGAAAGAGGGGTACATACATTTGTTTTAAAAATCACGAACCACATTGAATAAGCAAAGAGTTGTAACAAAAAGGCAATTTACTTGACTGATAGCTTTATGAATACATGTATGTATATCTTTTTATCATCTATTATCAACGACCCGCTCCAACTAGTGAATACGATGGATTAGTGTTACGTTGAAGGATAATATCTCTGGGGTCCTGGTAGGAGGGGTTAGGGACAACTGGTACAGTATCACCAACTACTAGTACAGTATCATTTTTAGTATCTGTATTATGCATTATGATTTGCTTATAATCAATGTTTTGTATTGTAGCTTACTTTTATGATTTTTCTTTAACAGAAGTAGTACTAGTATACCAGTGATAATGATCGCTATGACAACACAGCTAAGCACACTAAGACTAGCTACTGTACTAATGGGGTAAGTACTACTGCCTGTATAAGCAAACAAAAATCACGCCCATTACATACATCCATAATGCATTATAAATGTAATAGTAAAGCTTAGTGGATACTCTGAGATGGGGACAGTACTAATAATCTCTTTACAAAGGACACTCTATAACGATTGATTTCAATATATTTTAAGCTCTGAGAGGAAGACAACTTCTCTACAAAGGACATTTTATATTAGTCCCTTAAAGTGCCCTTTGTATCATGATTCAACTGCATTGGAAACAGTGTCATTAACCTTCCAAATTTTGTTCTGGTGGAACTGGATATACCGAACTACTGGTATCCTTAGAGGCAACAAACACTGCTATGTGAGATGAACAAAAACATATAAATAATTATTATTTTGTAGTTGCATACATTTATTTGACTAACAAGAACTGGCCAGAGTAATAGAGAAGGCAGTACTTTTGATGACAGCATGTGTATTAATAGCAAAGTACGAAGACAAAGTACTTTCTTTTGAACCGATTGCAGATATTGATGATATTGGTGACATAGTAGTAGTAGTAGTAGTGCCACAGTATTTTAGTGTAGTAGGATAGGTTAGGTTCTGCTGTGTTATATTAACTGAGTCTTGTTGTATAGCTGGCAATGTTGAGTGATTCCTACCCTCATCATAATCATATACTGATATATTATACACACCAGCTACAATACCACACAATAT